>JAWPHD010014480.1:0-61036 GCA_037043455.1 Cyrtodaria siliqua
CACTACTCCAGCCTTTAAAGGTAATATGTTGCCTGCTTTTTAATTTAGTCTTTTGACTGTTACCGGTGATACGCAGGCTTCGTAACCTCTACTCCCAGCTAAATTCCATTTTGTTTATTTCGCCCATTGTTTTCTCATTTAGGACAAAGCGTTTAATTTGGACCTGGACCTGGAGAAACTAAACCGATGTGAGCTAAATGAATCGTTTTAGCTCGGTAAATATATTGTTTTTAAGTAGAATTATTTCTTGTTTGTAACGTCATACAGCGCAGATTAAATATCACTCTGCACAAATACGATATGTTCTTCATTATTGCTGATTAATTGAATCCTTCTACATACAGCATTCTGGCTAATTGACTCTTTCTACACATTATGATTGGCAATTGACCCTGTCTTCGTGTATCATGGTCGGTAAATGACCTGTCTACATACGGTGTCAGACAAGTCAGGAAGTACTTCCGGGTCGTAGGGTGCTAAAATAGTTCTTTGAAACAATCCAAAGTTTCAAGTTTGCATGTGTTTTTCCCAAAAATAGTTTTTATTTCATTGTTAAATCTAACTTCAGGTTAAAGTAGTATGTCTGTTATCATTAATAGTAAGTTTTTTACTGTGTTTGTCAGGATTATTTCTTTGGAGAGTATGAGCACAGAGGTTAGGCAGAGATGTGGTTTTGACAGATGTTTATTTCAAAATACGCATAATATAGCATATATTGCATTGTGTTCAATGGGCTGATTTTCACCTGTCTGACACCATACAGTATGCTTGGTAATTGATCCTGTCTACTTACATCATGCTTGATGATAAACCCCTTCCGCATACAACATGGCTGGTAATTAACTTCGTCTGCATGTATCATGGTTGGTAATTGAACCGTCTACATACAGCATGCTTGGTAATTGGCCTCTTCTCTATTCCCTTAGCCTCGTCCGTCGGACTGGGGCGTAAACCGAGCAGTCCCGTGTATCGGTCTATCCTCCGAGCACGTTAAAGAACCATAGGAATCTATTCGATAATAAGAGTAGGGCAGGTTTCCGGATTCCTATGTATCCTTACCCTCTCTCTGGGGCGGCTCTAAATAACCTATACTGTGTTGATGAGCCGTTAAACAACATTCAGTTCAATTCAATTCTTCTTTATACACCATGCTTGATTGTGGACCCTTCTACATACGATATGCTAAAGTAATTGACCATTCTACATACAGAATGTTTGGTTATTGACCCTTCTACATACAGTGTGTTTGATTATTGACCCTTCTACATACAGTATGCTTGGTAATTGACCCTTCTACATACAGAATGCTTGGTTATTGACCGTTTTACATACATTGTGCTTGGTTATTGACCGTTCTACATACAGTGTGCTTGGTTATTGACCCTTCTACATACAGCATGCTTGGTAATTGACCCTTCTAAATACAGAATGCTTGGTTATTGACCGTTCTACATACAGTGTACTTGGTTATTGACCGTTCTACATACAATGTGCTTGGTTATTGACCGTTATACATACAGTGTGCTTGGTTATTGACCCTTCTACATACAGTGTGCTTGGTTATTGACCGTTCTACATACAGTGTGCTCAAGGTTATTGACCGTTCTACATACAGTGTGCTTGGTTATTGACATTTCTACATACAGAATGCTTAGTAATTGACCCTTCTACATACATCATGCTTGGTTATTGACCGTCTACATACAGCATGCTTAGTTATTGAAACTTCTACATACAGCATGCTTGATTATTTACCCTTCGACCCTTCTACATACAAGATGCTTGGTTATTGAACCCTTCTACATACATCATGCTGAGTAATTGACCCTTTCTACATACAGCATACTTGGTAATTGACACCGTCTACATATGTGCCGGCGCTTTTTGTCCGCTCGGGGCTTTTTGTCCGCGACTTTTTTGCTCATAAAAAATGTAGACAAACGGCGCTTTTTGTCCGAATTACGCTTTTTGTCCGCAGACTTTTTTAAAAATCGGCGCTTTTTGTCCGTATTGCGCTTTCTGTCCGCAGATCTTTTAGAAAAGTGAAGCTTTTTGTCCGCAGGAAACGGCGTTTTTGTCCGAACGACGCTTTTTGTCAGCAGAAAACGGCACTTTTTGTCCGCAAGGCTCGATTAAAACATATTTTATTATTATCAATAATGTTTCAGGTACAGTTGCACGCAACAGTTATCACTAGGAGAGAAATATCGATCCGTGCATAAAATGTCATGGACAATATAACGGTACCTGACCAGAGGCCGTAGTTCTGTAGTTGTAGGAAAAATGAAGCGCCATTTCCTGCGGAATAAAAAAAAATTATGATCAAAAAAGTCGCTCGCGGACAAAAAGCGCCATTTCGAACAAAAAGCGCCGATTTTTTTAAAAAGTCTGCGGACAAAAGCGTAATTCGGACAAAAAACGCCGTTTGTCTACATTTTTTTATGAGCAAAAAAGTCGCGGACAAAAGCGCCGAGGGCAAAAAGCGCCGGCACATACATACAGCATGTCTGATAATTGACCGCTTCTCCATACAGCATGTTTGGTAATTGGGTCGACCCCATCGACATGCAGTATGCTGGCTATTGACCCATCTACAAAAAATGTGCTTGGAAATTGGCCCTTCTACATACAGCATGCTTGGTAATTGATCCATTTCTTTCTTACTCACAAGATAGCACCCAGTTCCTTTGTCCTGTTGTTGCTTGAATCACCGAATTAAAATAATATTTTGATAAATATCGGGATATATATATTTATACAAATCACACATTCATGAATTGATACCGATTTTGAATAAAACATTTATTTACATAAAGTCGAAACGGCTTTAGGTTGACTTGCCAAATGTTAAGTCAACACATTATTTAATAAACGTTGGGTATAACGCCCTGTTATCAAAATAAAGCCAATACTC
This sequence comes from Cyrtodaria siliqua, assembly GCA_037043455.1. NCBI lineage: Eukaryota > Metazoa > Mollusca > Bivalvia > Adapedonta > Hiatellidae > Cyrtodaria > Cyrtodaria siliqua. Next base: position 2,915 of record JAWPHD010014480.1, read on the forward strand.
GAAGTATTGTATAACGTGTAGCGTTAATGTGATTGGTAAATTCTCAAAGGTCGTGCTTACAAATGATTGATTTTTTGTTTTTATCTTCCAGTTGACTTGATACTTTGGCGGATAATTTATTATTCAGTTTGCGTGTCTTATATCTTACATCAAATCCCGATCTACAAAGTGTACGTCTGAAAGAAGTTGGAGGTTTAGATAAAATACGTAAATATTATAACGTGTTGTTTTTCATATATAACTTCTTTCAGCTTTGTTTTTATTTTTGCATGCAAATGAATTCATTTTTCTCAAAATATTACATGAAATATTAAATAGTTGGGTGTTCATAAATGAGGCAGTAATTTTACAGAAAATATTACGTCAACTATTAAATGTTTAAGCAGTGAATGTTTATATAATTATGAAGCAATATAATGTGTAGTAATTATTGAATGTTGTTTAACGGCTTATCAACACAGTATAGGTTATTTACAGCCGCCCCAGAGAGAGGGGAAGGATACATAGGAATCCGGGAACCGTGCCCTACTCTTATTATCGAATAGATTCCTATGGTTCTTTAACGTGCTCGGATGATAAACCGATACACGGGACCGCCCGGTTTACGTCCGCATCCGACGGACGAGGCTAAGGGAAAGTGTCTTGCCCAAGAACACACCGACGAAACTCAGTGGCACCACGGAGGATTGAACCCGGTGTGGTAATTATAATATCGCCATATGGCAACAATAAAAAAAAATCCGTCATCTTTATGGAGCGGACAAGGTTTTTCATTATCGGGAGCCGGTGACCTTTACCTGTGAAAATGGGTATACAAATTTGGCATCGAATGTAAAAAATATGTTAAACGAGTTTGGTTTTACAAATGTCTGGTATGACCCAAATTCTGTTCATGCTGAATACTTTATAAATACGCTTAGACAAAGAGTTGTTGATTGTTTTATACAACGATGGTTTGTAGATAAGGAATCAAGTGGTGTACTTGAATTATATAATACTCGTAATTTGAGTTTTAATTATTATATCAAGGTATGATTATACCTTGATATTTTACCATGTAATCTCAGACCATATTTAACAAATTCAGAATATCAGCACATTCGTTAAGAATACGGACCGTCCGGTAGATACTCTCGTAATAGAATACATAGAAATGAAAGATATTGTCAATGCTGTCACAGTATTGATTTGGAAGATGAATATCATTTTATTTTGATTTGTCCTTGTTAAACAAGAATCCGGACAATTTATATTAAAATATATTATTATAATAGACCTAGTATGTTTAAATTCTTAAAACTACTGCAGACACAGGATAAGAATATTGTTATTAAGTTAGCAAACTATATTAGCACAGCTTTAGCTGTAAGGAATACAATGTTTAGCTCTTTTGTATTTTCATCCTCATGTATCAGTTATTTAACATTAATATTTCTCATAGCAAATGTTATTTACAGCCGCCCCAGAGAGAGGGGAAGGATACGTACTTTTGTCTAAAATCACTTGACTTATTATGCATGTAAATGTATGTTTGTATATATAACAATGTACGTATGTACAAGTTAAATAAAATATATGTTTTGTTCTGTTCTGTTCCTAATAAGTTCCGCCCAACGATCTATTGTAAATCATAAATCAACCATTTAAACTACATGTATAAAAAATAATGAGTTTAGGAATGCAGTACATAATCAAAAGATAGTATTTCGCATGTGCTATCGATATAAATGTACTCAAAGACCAAATAAATATTGCCCTTGACAAAAATCCTCAATTTTTATTTTGACCGCAGCAGACGTGTATCAGTTGTATTTTGGTTCGTGTCAAAACGTGATACCTACTCGCCAGAGGCTCGCATTTATCACATTTTTACACACGCCAAAATACAGCTGAAATTTTGAACTACTATCAACTTGTTCTTACATGTGCAGTACATTAATACATGCACCTTAGGTTGCATTTTTGGAGCTTTAATGTTATCCAAGTTGTTTAATAAATCCAGTGTTAAACAGGTACTCATTAAGGTCCTCTATTGACATGATAACATAAATGCCATTCCACGTGCGTTTAACCAGACACAACTTCTCGTGGTTTGTTAACTTGTTACCCATTAAGCCCCAAATATTTTTTAATGTTTTTGCTGTTGTCTTTATAAATCTACTTGTATTGTATTGTTGTAGTGTATTGTTGTGTTACATTATAATGTTCGCCAAATTAAATTATGTCGCAACTTAAGACAAAGGAACTTTAACCTTCAAAATAGTTGTTATACACCTAATTTGTAAACAAACACGTCCTATATCTTATATCAAAATGCTTCTTGTCACACACGCCATTGGTATAACTTTGTTTTGTGACATTGAATATTCTTATTAAGTGTTTAATCCTTGAACGTAAAGTGACTGGATTTTATATCCACACAATTATTGAGACATTATTGAGAATTGAAAGGAATCATTATATCAACAAAGAGGATTGTGTGAATGAATAGAAATTCAAAGTATGAAAATAACAGTATAAACGGTAATTGAAACGTACTATTTAATTATATTGTGAAGATGAAGAAAATTGCGATTTAGATATACCGATAAACTTACAATACAATCCTTGAAGGCATATGAAATCGCAGTGACATGAGAACATTAACAGAGATGGAAATCAAATCTAAAACCGATTCAAGTGACAATACCATCAAGTATAAAGAGTCACTTCCCCTTGCGGACATAATAGAGAAATTTCAAAAGATAAAAGAAAGCAGATTCAAACCAAAAGATAAATCCAAACTGTTTACGCAAAAGACAGACACAGCGGGAAATGGAACACATTTTAAGAAATCGACGCATGACATATTATTGGAAATTACAACTCCAGAACCAGAGAGATTCTTTTCGGGAAATGATAATACAGATGCTCCACAACAATCGACATTCAGGAGACGTATGTCTCTACCGAGTCTCTTCCATCCATTCTCACCCATTCCTTTGTTTGAAACTAATAATAAAGAAATCGTTAAAGATGAAAGAGAGATCGAAAAAGAAGTTGAAGCGGAGAGTTTACATACCGGAAGACGTCATTCGGTGGCGCACGTTCTGAAGGAGTATGCCAAAACGGATCTTCAAGAATTATCCAGACTGGAGAAACTTGGGATTCTGAAAGGAGCATTGAAACCAATCAAAGCTGATGATGAGGGCGAGTTAGAAGAAGCTGAAGAAAACATAAGGCGTTACTTGACTGGAGAAGAACTTCACGCATTTTATAGTTTTTGGGATAGACCGGACAAGGCCAAACTTGACGAAAAGATTCGCGCTCATAGAAGACTCTCGCCTATATCCAGCAATAAAGACGATACCGGAAGACCAAGAGTATTTTCTTTATAACAATAAAACAAATGGAATGTGTAAACCATTTTATAAAACAATACCATCATTAACCTTTCCAGGATAATATGTTTAGAATGTAGCATATTTATAGTTTCTGGACGGTATGTTGGAAACATATACATGTATATGTCTAGACAACGAGTTTGTGAGCAGAATAATTTTTATTTCGGGCCTTTATTCATTCAATCAGACACCATTTGTATTGGCTAATGAAAAGAAACTTGATGTTTATGTTGGCAAGCCGGTAAACAGTATGTTCACAGGCAATACATTTCAGAAAGTATAATTATATTAAATTTCATTTATAAAAGAAATGACATCCTTAAAGTTGGTGTTTTCAAGTCATTCGATTTGAAAAAGTATTCGCACATTTGTTTACAAATGTTCCGTAACCTAAAAAGACGAAAATTCCCTCATGAATAATTACCGAATGCGATCTGCCTATACGCCTAGCCGGAGTTGCCTCGCCAGTGTCCGTAACCAATACATACAACATGTAACGGAAATAACGGAAACTGACGAGGCCGTTCCGATTGTAGTCGCTGTATCGGAAATTTACCAGCGATGTGCACGGAATGTTCGAGAGAGACATCTTTCCAAAACGAACCATACATGTTTAAAATACATTGTTTCTATGAACTTTAGACATTCATTACTGTTTTAAGTTGTTGCTGTATATGCATTTGGAGGAGTGAATAAGAACTATTGTAACTATATACTGAACAAAAAAGGTTAGCACAACATTTTAAGGACACAGGTTAAACATATGCACATTGATGTACTTTTAAAAATTCTAGGTAAGGATGTGATTTTCAAAAATGTTATTTCATTATTTTCTAGCGAAGTATCAGAACTACCTCCCCTATAATAAAAACAACTTATTTAGTTATGTAAACATATTTCTTTGAACAAATTTAATATTTGGCATTGACAAGAATTGTCCATTCTGTCATTGTTTAAAAACCGCTAAAATGTGTTCTCAAAATATTGTTATTCTTAAAAAAAAACATTCCAAAGTTCGTGATTTTAAAATGTTCACACACACACACGCACACACACACACACACACACACACACACTTTTCATTGAAATAAGAAAGAGTTTTGATAACCTGTACAAGTATGTTCTCAACCTATTTGATTTTTTTTTATCACCGACTTTGTCTACAAATGACTTTGTAGCATTATTGATTGTCATATCTATGTCATTTTTCATTGAGTCGAACATACACGGCTTCTTATCTCGTCTATGGAAATGACATTCATTTTATGTGCTAAATTTATTTTTCTCAGTATATAAATAAAGAACGAACAAGATACAATAGCTATGCACAGATGCCTGGATTTACATACTGAAAACATGATATTGAGATGAAGAATGCGTTATGCCCCTCATAGAAAATGGTACGTTAGGATGGATACGAAATATTCGGGCTTGTATATGTCTCATTAGATAGACCGTAAACGTTTTTTTAAAAATATGTATACATTTTATGTATACGTACGTGTAATGTATCCATTGATGACGATCCTACAATTTAAAACAAACTGTAATTTACTGGACGTTTTGAGTCGCTTTTTTTGTATCTCGAACCTTTGTTCATTTGGGATGGAATAGCTTGTCACAGACCAATGGTCTTGTAATTTTTAAAAAATTATCCTTGATTTTCCGGAACCCAACATAGCAAAGTTTAAAATAAGAACTACACCACAGGAAATAAGTGCGGTTACTTTTCAATGAAAGAACTTCCATCGACATTGTGTTGCGTAATGCGTCTGTTACATTCAATAAATATGACATTGATAGAACAAAGGCAAAATGCTTCTGTTAATACCGATGCTAGCTTCGTGTTAAAGTAAACGGAGTTATTGTCATGGGTGTATCAATTTTACTCTAAAACGACATTAAAGCGACAGTATGCTGGATTGTTTACACTTCCATTAGCGGGCAAGATTGTTTTACTAAACTGGATATACGTATTTGTTATATTGTACTTGACAAAATGTTTGAAGCTTTTAGAAATGCTAGGTAAGGATGTGATTTTCAAACAATGGTTATTTTCTTATTTTTAATAGAATTATCAGAATTTACTTACCATATATATAGGATCTTAAACTCGTTCCCATTTAATATAAGATTTATGAAACGAGTTATGAATTATGGCGAGTTAAAATTAAAAATAATTCATAATGAGTTTCATAAATCTTATATGGAATGGGAACGAGTTTAAGATCCTTTTTATCATATAACATTGCAATCAAATAAGTAAAAAATAATTCAGATGGACATAAAACCGCCACGACGTCAGACACACTTTAGCTCCAAAACGATATAAAACCAGGCAGAACGTTATGTGACGTCGCAACGTCACGTCACACACAATGTTGAGTATCAAAGAGTTCGTGTTTTATCTCTTTACAAAAGGCGTTTTATGACGACTTTAACAAAATTGCACACTGATTTGTATAACTTTCATTAGAAAGTATAAGCTGTGGTAAATACTAAGTTTATGACCTAGATCTAGATGACTTTATAATAAATAAAATAGTTTCAGTCAATAAAACCTGCGTAGTGTTACATATTTAACTCAACCAATCAAAATCGTTCCAGGTTGTATTACACGTGTGTCATACAACAGAATATTACATGGGTGTTCGACACTGCTAACAAGGGACCTTATGTGATAAAGTATAAAACAACTTATTTCGTTATACAAACGTTTTGCTTTGAACACAATTAATGTTGGCATTGACAAGAATTGCACATTCTTTGATCGTTTAAAATCCGCTAAAATATGTTCACAAAACATTGTTATTCTCAAACAAAAACGTTCCAAAAATTACCTCTCTTTCATTGAAATGAGAAGATTTTCGATAACCTATCAACGTATGTTCCCAACATACTTGCTTTATTTTTTATTACCGACTTTGTTAACAAATGACTTAGCATTATTAACTGGCATACCTATGTCACTTTATCATTGACCCCAAACATACACGGCTTCGTATCTCTTCTATGGCATTGACATGCATTTTATGTGCTAAATTTCTTTTGTTCGATATAATCTATTGCATGCTAATGGCTATGCACTTTACTTGCCATAACTGTTAAGTTTTGTCACTGACGACCAAATGTCATAAAGACAAGCTAAATAATTGAATCTTGCCATTTGACCACGTGATTATATTCCTTACAAAGCTATGGTGTTGTGTTGCTTATTGCGTTCTGCTCAATTGTTAAACCCCGAGTAACATACTGCCTGTTGAAATATAACCCCCAGATAACTTACTGTCGGTTGATTATCAATACCGAGTTACATACTTTGAGTGTTGAAATATTATATGAATCTGCTGACGAAGGTTACGTTTTCGGAACAATGTCAATGTTCTTGAATATATATTATAAAATCAAGCAATCAATTGCTTTGCAGCTATGATATGTATATAATGTTATGAAACTTATAGTAGTTCAGACCGCGGCGGTAATGAAGTAGTAGAGAGTCCTCCTCGCACGCAGTAGGTCGTGGCTTCGAACCCCGGCCGGGCCACCCCAATGACTTCGTAAAAGTTATACTAGTAGCTCCCTTGCTTGACGTTCAGCATATAAAGGGTAGTTCTATGACTGGTCGGCCCGGTGTCAGTATACTGTGTCTGGGTGGGGTATCATGGCATGTGTCTACGTAACAGCACTATAACATTTAGCATTGAGCTCAGTGCTATATGTAGACACGACCGTCATGATATGACTAGAAGATAGTTAAACAAGACGCCCGAGTGGGCCTGTAGACGCTCTACTGGTATGATGTGATTCAAAGACATAAACATGATAGAGGCCAACCCAAGAAACATGTTTCCTATATATAACTCTATGTAAACGTTGGGTTATCGTAGCGGCTATTTTGAATATTTGACGACAACGAAAAACACAAACTTGATAGAGGCCAACAAGAGGAACATGTATATGATATTTAACTGGAATGTAATAAGTGGTAAATTGTCGTTTGATAAATGTCCTTAAATTTGACCTAAGTTTAGCCATGGTGGCCATCATGGATGACTGGAGACCCCAAAAACACAAATCTGAGGGGGACTAACCCAAAGATCATTGTGATAAAGTTTCATCAAAATTCTTCAAGCGGTGTCAGAGAAGATGTCATTTTTAACGTTTTCCTATATAACTCTATATAAACATTGGGTCGCTGTGGCGGTCATTTTGATTATTCGACGATAGCGAAAAACACATACTTGATCGAGGCCAACCAAAGGAACATGTTTATGGTATTTCACAATAATGGAATAAGTGATTTCGTAGGAGATGTCGTTTGAAAATTCCTTAATTTTGACCTAGTTTTAGCCATGGCGGCCATTTTGGATGACTGGCGGCCATTAAAAACACAAATCTGAGATGGGCCCTCCTAAATAACATTGTTGTGAAGTTTCATCAAAATCCTTCAAGCGGTTTCAGAGGAGATATCGATGTTATAAAATTGCTAACAGACGGACGGACGGACGGACAGCCGGACGACGGACGAAAAGTGATTGCATAAGCTCGCCTGGCATTTGGCCAGTAGAGCTAAAAACGACGTTAAACCTTATACATACAAACACTTTTTCGGATATAGCTGAATTCCATGGCTAATTATTCTTAGTACTCACGTACTTTGCACGTGTCTTTTCCACTGAAGAAACACCTTTGGCTTTAAACTCAATGTGTTAACATCATACACAGGTTGTTGGCCTATCACGTTGTAAATCAATACTATTTTACTAATAAATCTAACATCTATATCTGAATATCAAATATTAGCGGTCGTATCTAAAATAGGAATTTTAAAGGTGGTAAAACAATGCATTCAGATGATCCAGATGACTCCAACATATTTACCCGTATGTAATGCGATATGATAGGATAAACTTAATCATAACGGGTGTGTTAAGGTTGTGTACTGGTTTTGTCAAAATAGTCTTTAAATTGCTCCGACAAAACAAAGTATTTGTAATTCAGTATGATTTTTTCTGTAATTCATTATGAATAGCATTGGCAGCCTATTATTTGAAAATTATCTTTCTTGTTTATGGTCGTTTTGTTTCAGGGATTGTTAAAGATTCAAGTGGTCTGGAAGAGATCTAGATGACATGTTGATGTATACCCAAATATATACTCCTCAAAATAATTTAAGGACCATGTTTATTTTTCGGTCATTTTTTGAAGTGATGTAATTGAACAATTTATTGTCTTTTTACAATTTTTAAGTTTAGGTGTTTTCTTTTACAATTGTTAGATTAAACACATGTATTAACTTTTTATAGGAATATATTAATTATTACTGTTCTATTTTGTGGTCACGAGTGCATTTTCGCACGAGTTTCTATATCGCAAGAATCTTTCTCACGAGTGAATTATTTTCCGTATCACGACAAAAATGTTAATTTAACTATATAATATATATTATGTGATTAATTTCTTTCCAATCGTCTTTTGACACAAGTATTCCTTCTTCTGTCACTCCTTTGGAAACAGCGCGGAGTAATATCATGACGTCAATTCGTGACGTAATATCGTGACGTCTATCGTTTAGTTCATAACATTTGGCTACTGTGCTATCTTGCACACTAGGCGAGATAGCACAGTAGAGGAAGGGATATGTTATAGATTTTCTCAAACTGGGAAATTTCTATAATTCATCACATAATATATAATATATGTTTATTTAGCATACTGACCAATCTATCTTATACTTTCAAAGCTGTAATTCACTTAAAAGGTGTTATGTTCTTCACTAGTGCTGGCGCATTCTAAGTCAATTACAGCTTTGAAAGTATAAGATAGATTGGTAAGTAAGCTCAATAAACATGATCAACGCGATATCTTTGCATTAATCCACCCTTAACACATAGGTAATAAGAAACAAGCATTAACAAATAAGTCATAACTTATAAGTCATAACTAATAAGTCCCTCCAGGGCTTCCGTACTACATATGCTTCTAATTAATATAAGTCGTAATGTAACTTCTGAGAAACAAATGACTGCACCATTTAAAAACATGAAGAATGAAATGCAAAACTATTGTATTCATACACTCATTAAAAAATCCAAACTCACAATTTTAACTGACAATTCTTGAAAAATGTTACAGACAGACCAACAGTGTGATATTAACAACTACATGACAGACAACAATAAAACAACAACAAAATATAAAAAATGGCACACTAAGACTGTGCAGTAGACGGAGGAGAAAGGCAATTGAATTTCAAATTCAATTTATAAGATAACCATGCAACATAACAGTAGTGAATTAACATTATATTGAAGCTACTTTTACTCATAAAAATGGTAACTACTATGTTGCTGATTTCTGCCATTTGTCGTCTTTTCGTCTTTTCGTCTTTTCATTATTTCGCCGCGAAAAGACGACAGAACGAAAAGATGACAGGACGAAAAGATGACACATGCACAAAATAATAACAGAACGAAAGACGACAGATTAGAAGCAAAAAGTTGACAGAAGGCCACACGAAATAACGAAAATACGACAATATCAAATGGCGCCTTTTCGCGGCTGACGTGTCGTCTTTTCGCGTGACGTTCTGTCGTCTTTTTGACATTGAAATGTCGTATTTTCATGCTGTCGTCTTTTCGCGGCAAAATAACGAAAAGACGAAATGATTTCACCTTCAAAAGACGTCATGACAGAAATCAGCAACCATAAACATCAGACCGTACCGTCTTGAAAGGGAGCACTGTTGTACTGTTGACGTTGCTATTGTTATAAAATACATTGTCCTAACAGTGCATACATGTGTGTTGTAGACGGTGGAGAATGGTAATACAATGTATAAAACAATCCTAATCGATAAATCACATACCATAAACAGATTAAACACGACAATCTTTAAGTGTTTATCAATCATTGAAATTAGCGTCTCGATGTATTTACCAATTACTTTGACTTTAAACCTGTTTGCATATTATTAAATACATTTTTGAGTTTTCATATGTTCGTCTTATTTTACCATATGTTTAATTGCATTATTGGTGCAATATAATCAACAGTTTATAATATGCACATCAATTTGCTTTATATTACTCTTATGGTTAATATTAATGATTAAACAAATGCAAATGTTCTACAGAAAACTAACGGGACACCATAAGTTTGTACAAATCTAGATTGCCGCGTGTCCCTTCAATACAATGACCTAACCATGGACTATACGTATACACCCACCCACCCACCCCAAAACACCGCCACCCAACCACTTACCCAGCCACCCACCCACCCACCCAGACAACTATACGTCTACCACCCACCAATACCACCCACCTACCAATACCACCCAACCACCCACCCAACCACCCACCCAGCCACGACTATACGTATACACCCACCCACATACCCACCCACACACACGACTATATGTATACACCCACCCACCCACACACACACACACACACGACTATACGTATAAACCCACCCACCCACCCACCCACATGACTATACTTATACACCCACCCACACACACGACTATAGGTATACACCACCCACCCACCCACACACACACACGACTATACGTATAAACCTACTCAGCTACCCACACACACGCATATAGGTATACACCACCCACCCACACACACACACACACACGACTATACGTATACACCCACCACCCACACACACACCCACACACACACCAATACACACACACACACACACACACACACACACACACGCTTTTTCGGATATAACTGAATTTCATATACAAGTCTGACCGTCCTTGGGGAACTTATTCAAATGCAAGAATTATTACAGTAAGAAATACATGTGTATGTATACAACAATAAAACAATAACAACAAACACCACTCACTGCTCCCCAGAAACACTTCTTGGTCACTAATATGTGCTATCATTTAATTAATTTGTTCATCGCATCAAAAACACAATGTCTTGCATTATTCCGCAAAGGGAAGTAATTCATATATTATTCAATATACCGCAAGATTGACTTAAATACCTTAATGTTATAAACATTAGGTTATATCATATATAGTCCATTCATATCATATATAGTCCATTCATTTTGTTTCTCACATAACGTTTTATACACCCACATACACAGGCATCATTTACTTTACAGACGTTGAGTAGTGCACATCATACCTGTACACAGGTAGCATTATATTTCCAGCAAAAAACAAAGGGGTAAAACCCCCAACCCGCTCGACCCCATTCATATTCATTTTGTCATTTTTTTTATCATGCTCATTCAAGGTCTTTGACATGACACCGTGTATGCAAACGTGGAAACATGGCTCCATCGTAAATGGAGTGTCTACTATAGAATTGCAGCAACTCTTCAGTTCTGCAAGTAAGAAGGTTCTAGGCCCATTCCCCATTCTTTTATCTTGATGTAAATGGAGGATGAGCCTGGCACGTTTATCCTGTTAGGCGCCATATAACATTTTTGTGTTGGTGCGTCGTAAAACCCCAATTCAACTCAACTCCCGCAAAAAAAAAGTTTAGCTCTATCTGGACTCGAACATACGGCATTCTAATTTACAGGCAGACGTTTTATCCATTGGGATATAAGGACTTTTTGATAACATGCTATGTTTAGACCATTTATTTCGATGAAAGATAACTAACATATATAGTAAAGACGTCCATCATGTAAATTAACCTTGCATTGTGTAAAGCAATACTTGCTAAAATTCAAACAATATGATTCCATCTCAAAACAACTTTGTTCCGTTATTTCTATTTTGTTTGTTTGTTTTATGGTGTTTTACCTCATTTTCAACACAAGTAAGGATATATATGACGGTCGATTGTTTTTGTGATGGAGGCAGATCACTCACCTTTCCTGGGTAGAACCAGTACTATACACCTCCCGCCATTCGTAAGAATCAACACTTCCTCACTTACAAGTCGAGCTCCCAGTGGGATTCGAACCCGCAGCGGTGAGAGGCGAAGGGTCGTTAACCATTTGGCCACGGAGACGCTTATTTTTATTTATAGTAAATACGGGTTGTTCGCGCCTGTGACCTAGTTATGTAATATGCCTGTTTAGCGTTAGAAATACAACAAAGTATCATTTCGGCGATGCAGTGGTTAAAAGTAAATAAGAGAGAGGGAGAAATGATATTGAATAATCCGGCCTCTTATATCAAATATATGTTCTGGTACTGTTACGTGCTCTGAGGATACGCAGAGACATGCGTGACGGGATCTCCCGGTTAACGTCTTAATCCAATATATAATAGTCGTACATCCACTAATTTTGATTATGTCATAAACGATAACAATATTCATATGCATATGTTGCCTGATGATTATATTTCTGATATTGAATTGCCGCGTTATTCTGAGGATAAGGGTCATGTGAATAACAATGGGTTACTTTTATTAGATTTGTGTAAACAGAGTTCTTTGCGTATTTTAAACGGTAGATTTGGCAATGATAAAGGTGTCGGTCGCTATACTTTTGTAGGCAGTAGGGGTAGTTCAGTAGTGGATTATGTTTTGTCGTCGCAGAATCTATTAACACATGTTAGTGAGTTTGAAGTTGGAGAGCCAAATATTTTTTCGGACCATTGTTTAATAACATTTTCTTTAAATTTTTGTAATCCAAACAATGAGCCGTCGCTCGTAAACAACAGTTATGAACGATTAAGTTATAAATATGTATGGAACAACGATAAGAAGTGTGAATTTATTGAGAGTTTCAATACAGAAGAAATTAGTGGTAATTTGAATGCTTTAAATGAAAAAATAGAACAGTGTACGAATAGTGGGGATATAAATTCATGTATTCATGATTTTAATGCCATTATTGAAGATGTTTCTTCACCAATTTTTAAGCGCAGATTTAGTTGTAATAGCGATGTTAAAGCGGATATTCCTGTATTTAACAATAAAAAAGTAAACCCGTGGTATAATGATGAGTGTCATGAAAGTAAGTTTCTCTTTTTACAAAAGTTGAATAAATATAGAGAAAGTAAAAGTGACATAAATAGAATTAATATGGTTAAAGCTCGGTCACTTTATAAATCTACTGTTAGAAATTGTAGGACGGATTATGATCGAGTGAAAACAGCTGCTTTTGTAAACGCAAGATATAAAAATGCAAAATTATATTGGAATATGTTAAAAGAAGCATCGGGACTTAAGCCAACAAATATACCATTGGCTTCTTTTGAACACTATTTTAAAGCTATTAATAGTCCAAATAACGAGTTCTTTGTTCCAGATGAAGATGTTGTATATTTTAATGAACGGTATGAAAATAATGAATTTAACATAATGTTTGAAGAGTTGAATGTGAATATTACTGAGGATGAGATTATAAAATCAATTAAGCAACTGAATTCAAATCGATCGTCTGGACCTGATATGTTATTAAATGAAATGTTCATTCATGGTAAAACTATTTTATCACCAGTTATTTGTAAAATGTTTAATAAAGTGTTTGAGGTTGGGTATTTTCCAGAAGTCTGGTCAGAAGGGTATGTTATTCCTCTTCACAAAAAGGGCACTATTAATGATGTAGAAAATTACCGTGGTATTACTTTATTAAGCTGTTTGGGCAAATTATTTACACGTACACTAAATAATAGATTATCGGAGTGGGCAGAAACATACAGCGTTCTAATTGAAGCACAAGCTGGATTTAGATCGCACATGAGTACTGTTGACGTCTCACACCACAATTAATTTTCCATAGGGTTCCATTGTAATGTTTTTGTTCGTGGCATAGAGATAAAAAATATTTTGCAACATGTATTTATGCTTAAATTCTTCATTGATCCAATATCTGCATGCTATTAACTTTTAACGAATATTTACCAGATTGAACTTTTTTTAATTGCATGTTTGCCTGACACCTATCAAAATTTAGACAAAAATACAACCCCGTGGAGATTAGACCCATGATGTGTAAAATGAGGCAGAATTAGCTAGAAATCTTATATCAACATGCATTTTTCTTGGATCTCTTCCTAAAATGCTGTAGATTTAGAACCTGGTAAAGATAAATCAATGTATCCTGTAAAATGTAGAAAAGCGAACTTGTTTTTTTTATCTACCTCCTTCATCTGTAGGGCAGGAGTATTCAAGGGAGATAATAGTGGTGTGAGTCCTTAATAATATATTTGTTTTAAGTGGTTTAATTACACATATTTTAAATCAAGGAAAGAAATTGTATTGTGCATTTGTTGATTTTACTAAAGATTTTGACTATGTTGTGCGTGATAATTTATGGTACAAATTAACAAAGTTCGGTATTTGGGGAAACATTCTTGATATCATTAAATCAATGTACTCATGTGTTAAGTCTAAAGTTAAATACTGTAACCAGTTGAGCGATGAATTTTACTGTGTACTTGGCGTTCGGCAAGGGGAGTGCCTATCTCCATTGTTGTTTTCTATGTATTTACATGATATAGAAGATGCATTCATACATAGTGGCTTTGAAGGTTTAGATATTAATATGTTTAAGATGTTTATGCTGTTATATGCAGATGATATAGTTTTGCTTGCTAACACTGCAGCAGAGTTACAAAATGGACTTAATATACTATCTAGCTATTGTAAAGAATGGAGATTGAAAGTAAATTGTACTAAAACAAAAGTTATGGTATTTAGAAAGGGCGCAATGCTACCACGAAATTTAGTTTTTATATATGATGGTGCCCCATTAGATATAGTTAGTAAGTTCACATATTTAGGTATAGTCTTTTCTACTGGAGGGTCTTCAGCAGAAGCACAAACTACTCTTGCTGGTCAAGCGCAAAAAGCCATTTTTAAAATGAATAGATATTTATACAAATTTACATTTATATCCCCAAAGCATAAATTAGATCTGTTTGATAAATTGATAACTCCAATTTTAAACTATGGTTGTGAAGTGTGGGGATTTATGCAAGCTATATCAATTGAACGAGTGCAATTACAGTTTTGTAAACACATTTTGGGTGTTAAGACGACAACTCAAAATGATTTCATATATGGTGAACTTGGCAGAACATCATTTATTACAAGAAGATATTTTATAATAATTAAATATTGGATAAAAATCATGAGAGTACATGATCGTAAATATGTAAAAATTGTTTATAACATGCTGCTTAATGACTGTGAAATATATCCTCAAAAAATAAACTGGGTTTCCCAGTTGAAACACTTATTGTCCTCGCTTGGGTTTTTTGATGCATGGTTACAACAAAGTGTTGGTAACGATAAAAAATTTCTTGCAATATTAAAGCAAAGGTTAAATGACAATTTTGTTCAGAATTGGCATAGTCGATTAGAAAATTCTACTAGAGCAGTTTTTTATATAAACATTGCAAAGTTTCAGTTTCAATCATATCTAGATAATATAAATGTTTTCAAAATGTGTCAAGCACTAACTAAATTACCGGTGTCATCTCATAGACTGCAAATTGAAGCCGGTAGGTGGGTTAAACCAAATAGAATTCCTGTAAGCGATAGAATATGTGTATTTTGTAATAAACTTGAAGATGAATTTCATTTTGTGTTGGAATGCCAAACATACATAATGTTAAGGAAGCAATATATTCCTAAATATTTTTATAAGAGACCAAATATGATCAAGTTTCTGGAATTACTAAACTCACAAAATAAGATATATATTCGCAAACTGTGTACCTTTGTTTTAAAAGCATTTAAGTTACGAAATGAAACACTATACAGAAATTAGCTATTTCTGAATATAATGTATGTAATATATGTGCTAAGGAAATTGTGATGAATTGTAATTTATTTATGCAAGGAAGTGTTATGTAAACGCCTTCTCATTGTATCAGCTCAGTTAAGATAAACTGCATATTTGAACATGTATTGTTTATAATAACTACACTGTTGTCATGCTTTGTAATTGAATTTTGTATCCTCATGGGCTTTTAAGCCTATTGGAAATAAAGATCTATCTATATAACAAAACGCGAGTTTTCGAGTTATACACAAGAATAAATATGCATGGATAAAAAGTAATTTCACTATAAAACAATTATAAAAGACCTACTCACATGTACATGTCTTCTGCCTGGTCAATATGTGCGTAGTATGAATTATTTTACCGCGAGTCGCAACAAGTCATAAGTGTTAAGTGTTAAGTAATAAGTGTTAAGTCATAAGTATTAAGTGTTAAGTGTCAAGTCTTTTTGTCTGAAGTGTTAAGGTAAAAGTGTCCCTCCTACGCTTCCGTAGATGTCTAAAAAAAAGTATATGTGTCGAACTGAAACTACCCTTGACTCATTTATATGCATGGACATTAAGTACCATCTAAAGTATACATTCTGTAGCATTAAGCGGTCAAACTAACATCGAGTAGTGCACATGTAAAATTATAACTTTCCAGAAAAAAAAGCGTGGGTCTCGAACACATGACCTTCTGATTTACTGTCAGATGTTCTATTCACTGGGCTCTTAGGATTTTTGTGACTATGGCATATTTAGTGCCACTTATTATAATCGAAAACAATAAATAGCTTATATGAAAACATCTCAAGATATATCAGGTTATAGTCCATCATTATGTGAAGTAAAATATGACACTAGGATTCATCTCGAACTTTATGTCGATTTTTATTAATTAGTTAATAAGTTTGTGCATGCGT
Source organism: Cyrtodaria siliqua (assembly GCA_037043455.1). NCBI lineage: Eukaryota > Metazoa > Mollusca > Bivalvia > Adapedonta > Hiatellidae > Cyrtodaria > Cyrtodaria siliqua. The sequence continues at coordinate 19,937 of JAWPHD010014480.1, forward strand.
ATGAGCTAGTTATTATGTAACTATTTGGCAATCATCACATATAGTTAGTTTAGCTATTAGCATCAGGTATTGAAGATCAAATAAGAGCGCAAGGTCCCTGGTTCGAATCCCGATTCCAGCAACTTTTGTTCATGAAATATATTCGAAAGTCGTATTTATCGATGTTACAATTTCGTTTTGATGGTTTGCGCATCGACTTACATACCGACTTTTTGGTTGTTCGTTGACTCATTCATTATAGTCATCAGTCTTGTATTTAAAGTATAGGGTATGTAGCTTTAAGGACCGCTTAATTATTCAAGGTTACTAATACATAACTAACACCCTCAATACGATCAGGACTTATATGTCTAAAATATCATATATTTTCAACATTCAGAACTCAAAAGAATAAATCCCATTTTATGGCATTTCGTGAGGTTATGAATTAAAACATTAACCAATATTTCATAAACAATCGTCTATTTATACAATTGTACGTATTAGTAGTTATCTATTCTCATGATGGATGGTATTCATTTATTAGATTATTATTTATAAACAATAGAAACAATGCGAATATAGATTATAATTATCGTAAATAACAAATAAACAAAGGGCGTCTGTGATGTCCGAGATATCACTTACAACAAACAAGGCCTGAATCATCGGATAGCATGAAGACGAACCGAAGTCTCGATATTTAAACTGATTAGGAATTCCACTAAAGACAATAACACTAAAATAAAGATTATAGGGGTTGAGATTTGCCGTTTTGTAAAACAGCAATCTTGATGAAAAGTGTTGATCCAGTGCACGGGCAGCCAAACCCTGATACACATCGGCGTATTGTTTTGCGTAGACGCCCTTAAATGTCTAAATTATGAGAGAATAATTTATGTACAAAATAGATAATGTATGTTAATCCTTAGCGTGATAAAATTAAAACTGGTTTTAACAACTAAATGTGAAAAACTGAACTGACAGAAAGGTTTTATTACGTAGGATTTATTTTGGATTTAGGAACTGTCAGAAGCATTGGTTAGAAAAATCTAGAATTTGGAATATTAGTTTACCTAAACAAGAGGAGAAGTGGATTCAAATCATGGTATCTGTACAATAGACAAACATCAGGCTGCGTATGGTCTTTCTAAATAAAACGATGGAGTTAGTGAAATACACGTTTTCAGGATTAAATGAAAATCAACAAGCCCACTATAGGACGAAACAAAGTGTAAAATGAGGTTTGAATATACAAATCCATCTAGAAAACGGGTAAGGGGAAAGCCGTTTAAGTTGTTTTCGGATGAACTACCTCAAATCGAATTAAACAAAACGTATCTCGATGAATACCAAAATGAATCCAAAGAAAGAGAAAAGAACGGAAGGTGTGATAGAAGGAATGAAACTGATTTTATTAATCACGATCGTTTCTCTTTACCGTCCATCGGAACACCGGAATGGGATAGAATGTCTGGCTCAGATCGCGGGAGATCCAAAAGCCAATCACCAGATCACATGCTAAGCCCGAATCTTGTGCGGATTAATCAGAGAATAAGACGAAAATATGGCATTACCGATAGAAGAGAGCAGTTCTTTCAGCAACTTAACAACTCTCCCATGCCACAGAAAACATCACCAAATAATCGTGACGGAAGTATGGTCAATTTAAAGCTAACTGAAACAAAATCCAAACTTACGGAGTATGGAAACACTGACGAAAGCAGTGTAAGCACCGAGACTAAACCAAAGTCTATATTGCAGCAACTTTTAAATGCTTCTGCAAAAGAAGCTGCCAAAAATAAAGAAATAGAGGAACTAAAGCTAAGCAAGTTATACCATGAAAACAACTACAGACGTAACACTGTAAGACGGCAGCCCACTCTTCATAAAAAGATGGATGTTAAGGAAAGAAAAGAAGACACAGAAACAATTAAATTAGAACATACTGAAAATGGATTTGACAGAATTGAACCAATCAAATCCGGAATTTTAAAGCGCACGGTTGGAAGGTCTCTTTCAACAAAATTGTCAATAAAAGAATGTTTGATTAAACCTAGGCTCATACACCAAGAAAACGTTACAACTTACACTTCATATAAATCTGAACATGGTCATGATGATGTGAAGATTTCAGTTTATGTCGACACCCCATTAAGCAGACTTAATGACTTGTTGTATGTTCCATCACCACCAAACACACCTAAAGAAAGAAGTAAGAGGCGCGTCAACTTCATCGAACGAGACAGTAGTGATGACACAGGTGTTAGCGTTCAATCAAGACTCACTAGTCTGGACGAGAAATCAAAAGAAGAATTTAAAACAACCGCAGTGCATGTCAGCAGTAGTGCGGGACTTGATGGCACTGAAGCGGCTACTATTACGTTTGAACGAACGGATAATACTGCTAAAACTGTAAAAGACACATCTACTGTTGAAAAAGTTCGCAGTGTTGCTCGGAAAAAGAATCGAAATAAAAAGAAGAGTACACGCGACGACCTTTTGATAAGAACTACTGCAACTGAGAAATATAGTGGATTCGATGAAGATAAACAAGATCTCATTGACACAATTTTGTTAACAGCTCAACGGAAAGAATACCTGAAAGATCAACGTATACACCCAGTATGGAAGGCGGTTAAATCACAACAGCCTGATCTGACCTGCAACCACACAGAAATAACTCAAGTACCAGACGTAACCACTTCAATTAAATCGACACCTCCAGCAAGTGGGATTAAATCGACACCTCCAGCAAGTGGGATTCAATCGACACCTCCAGCAAGTGGGAAACACTCCTCTATCTCTAGAGGACGAAACTTGCGCGATGGGTTCATACCGTCTATAAACATACCGTTTGATCCTTTAGATTCGATTACAAGTGAAAGTTATATCGACAGTCCTGGTTTTGATGCGTTGTCGGAAATGGACATGGATATGTTTGGCGAATTCGACTTTGACGATTTTGCCGAACATATAGATAGAAGTTTAAGTGGGGAAGAGCTTATAAAAGCATATAGATTCTGGGATAGGAAAAGAAAGGCGTTTCCTAATGGATTAAGGAAGATTGACGCACCGCCAGATCGTGGTAACTTTAATACGTACCCCACACAGTACGGAAATGTTAAAACGTACAAAATGACCGGCCAGAAACAAGAAGTCCAGACGAGTCTTAATGACAACAAAAAAACACGTAACGGATTTATTATAGATTCATTTTGATAGATATATCCGTACAAATGTATGTCATGCATCGTAATGTAACTTGCAACTTTTGCTATGTTTACAATTAAAGACTATTACTGTTTATAGATGCACATTTCTTTTTTTGTTTTTGTTTTGTTTTATATGTATGAGCGTCCTGTATTTACTCCATGACTGAAGCGAACTAGTTTTTCTCTATTCAATGTGTCTTTCGTTAAAAGGTTTGCTATTTGTATGTCTTACGTATGTGACATTCTCCGTAGGATTAGAACACATACCTATCAGAAGATATATCAGAACACGTAACAAAATATTAGTTTTTAGTCGTAATATTCATTAGGAGTGTGATACACAAAGTAAAAGGTCCACGTTAGTTTTGCTCGAGATTCTCACCTTCTAACTGGTAAAAACGTTAACAAAAGTAGATATAAAAGTCAAACAGGGAATGTAGCTTTCAATGACCACAATCAACAACAAACATTTCCATTTCGCAATTTGTTATATTTACCACTCCTATGTTTCCTTATGTTCTGATGGATTTCCAACAGCTCTAATCACACAGTTTCTGGAATTTACAAAAGGTCTTAAAAGGTCTAAAGAATCCGGATCAATTTTTTTCATAATTAGGGTAACAAAGTACGAGTACTTGTAGGAATCAGCCTTCATGTTCATGAATAAGCCTTTTGATCCGTATCCTTTAGACTTTTAAGAACCCTTGTAAATTCGAGAAACTGTGTGATTGGAGCAATTGGAAATCCATCCGAACATATGGAAACATACAGGTAATTGTAACAAATTATATTATGAAAATGGCATATAAATTACTCATAAAAATCCATCAAAACTGAGCAGACATTGCAATATATTATTGTTAACGCTTTCACCATTTAGCAGGTGAGATTATCACGCGAAACTTACGTAGATTTCGCCTACAGCACTCGTTCTCATTACTATTTCTACCAATAACCATACCCAAGACGTCGTAAGTCATATATGTTGTAATTGTAAGGATCTATCTATGTGTGTGTGTGTGTGTGTGTGTGTGTGTGTGCGTGTGCGTGCGTGCGTGCATGCGTGCGTGTATTTGCGTACGTATGTGTGCGTGCGTGTACGCTCTACATTTATAATTAATCTAGGGATCAATATAACGGCTTGCATCATTCAGCTGATCCTTATATGGTTTCTGTGTTTGTCTATAGTTAACATACTGTGAATCATATAGTCGACGAAAAGCATGCATTACAACTTCAATTCCTCGTGAACCGGTCTAAAAAACTTGAAAGGTATAAACACATATTTTGTAAGGTAGCAACAGTTTCTTTACATTTTTCACTTTGATAACCCAATCTTATAATTATACATGGTAACAGTGAACAGTTTATATGTGTTGTAATGCACACGCTAACGAACATGTATCCCTTACATATGAACACTTGTATTTCCGTGCTGATGTGTACTTCTAGCACTTCTAGTGTTACAAGGGTGAATTGTAATCAGTATGTAAGGCATATCAATGTATCTGAACAGAAAGAAGCGAGGTCACCAACATTGATTCAAAATGCTTGGTAGGAAGAACTGATGGTAAAAATCGGGAAGAATGTAAGAAAAAACGGTCGTGTCGTGTTTATGTCTCCGTGACAGCATTTAGTTTTTTCAATATTGTTTTAAACCTGTGACTTGATCTATTGTTAACTCTTTGTCTCTCGGCAGCTATTTTACGCTTGTATAAAACCTTGTTTGTTTGCTCTTTATATGCATCGAGTCTATATATACAGGCAGAACTATATTTTTCCAGAAAAAAGCATGACTCTCACTGGAATCGAACACATGACAATCTGATTAATAGTCAGGCGGTCTTAGCACTAAGGAAGAGGGGCTTCTTGGGAACATGGTATATTAAGAAGTATCATGCTTTTAATTAAAACAACACATAACAGATTTAAACGCACCTCGAGATGTATTTGTAGTCCATCATATGTCGCATATGTACATGAACTTTGCGGGATGTAAAACTATATGTTATCAAATTGAAACTAGGATTCCGTCTCCTTCTTGTTGAGTTGTTAATAGCGTGCGTGTGCGTGTGCGTGTGCGTGTGCGTGTGCGTGTGCGCTAGTTATTGTACAAGGTGTTGTCTAGTAAATGCTCTAAAGTTCAACAAACATATCGGTGATGTAGTTACTATCATCAGGTCTTGAAAAACGAACAAGGGTATACATTTATAGCTGGTTTGAATCCCGTTCCGGGAAACACTTTTTCATGAGATACATTCAGAGCCAAATGTATCCACTCTACTAACACACATATATATGCGTTACAAGTCATCCGACTGTTACTTCCTACCACGTTTTATGAAAATCCAATGAAAGTAGAAATACAATTCGAACAGGAAATGCAGCATTCCACTACCACAGTCAACCAAAAACACGCATAGAAACAAACAAAAAGTACAACGATGATTAAAAGGCACTGTATATGACATCAAAGACATAAAAGAGTTGACAATAGGGCTACCCCTTGGAACAGTCAGTTTTTAGTAAGAGTTAAAGTTTAAAAGTTTCTTTATAGGAGGAGTTAAGCGGAAACGCTTTATACTTTAAAAAAAAATCCTGTAACTCTATGCATGTATAGGAACGTCCTGCCAATATGCACTACTAGACATCATTTGGATACTTTTTCCCAAGTTTCTCGAAAATCGGAAGAAAATATTGAAGAGTTGAGCAAAAGCACTATATATATATACATGACCGAAATTCAAAGTCAATTAAGTCATGTAATTCCTCCAACATTAAGTTAACCGCATCTTTCTATCTGCCTAGCAAGTTTCATAAAAAATCGCATGAAATATGTAGGAGGAGTTAAGCGGAAAGGAATGTGTGACGGACGGACCGACGTACGCGGCCGCCTACCATAACCATATCGCATAACCTTCGGTGGATAAAAACAACGGGTAAATCAATAGCAGGACCTATTAGGGAGAAATCGACCAACCTCGTGAATATTTGAAGTCAAAAGTCGGATTATTTTTCAAATCATCTGATTAGTTGAAATCTACAACTCAAATCCTTTTTTTCTTAATCTCAACTATGAACTAAGCTGGACTGAAAAATGATCACTCTTCCGACTACAACTTTCTTCATACCTCTAATTGAATTGAATTGAATTGGATTTTATAGTCGCACCAACAGCTAAGGTCATATGGCGACTTTCTAGCTTCTACTGGTGGAGGAAGACCCCAGGTGCCCCTCCGTGCAATTTGTGTACACGGGCGGGCACCTGTGTAGAACCACAGACGTTCCGCAAGCCAGCTGGATAGCTTCCTCACATAAAGATTCCTAGGCCCCTGAGGGATCGAACCTACAGCGGTGAGGGGCAAGTGATTGCAAGTCAGAGACTCTAACCACTCGGCCACGGACGCCCCTCATACCTCTAAGGACGAGATTGTCTTCGTCGGCTAATTTTCTTTGCAACAGTGACCAAACAGCTTCGGGCCAGAGGACGAGGATAAATAAATCTGAAATTTACGAAACACTGTTTGCACTATTTGCTGTATACAAGAAGTGCACATAGTACACGTACACAGATATCCCTAAACATCTTCAAAAACAAAAGTCAGTTTTTCAAATGTGAAGCGGTCACGTAAATTTACCCCATTTATGAAAAAAGGTAGTTGATGTGGACTGCTTCCTGGCGCCTTTTTATTTGGTTAGAGACGTTTTAGTTCGTATATAGACAGGCCTAATGATCAATTAATGTTTCAATACAAAATAGTCACTCAACTGTGTTAAAATTATCCACAAAATGTAATATAGTTGCTGGTTATAATATTTTGACAGAGAAAGTCCGTCATTGTCACCATACTATAAGCATTGGGATTATTTTTGATTGAACGAATATCATAGTTTTGTATGGTCTCTGTTTTTCAAGCCTTTGAGATAAGAGGGCTAAATGTGTTAGATAATAGTAATTAGTACACATTTTATTATTAAAATAGATGAAACTTAAACTTTAATATTAAGACCAGATAAATTAAAGTTGTTTTTGTTTTGTTCTGTTTTTAACAAAGATTTCAAATGTTATTAAGTGTACTTTCTATAATAGGTGAAATAAAGTTATTTAGGATTTAAATGACTGTCATCTTCTCCGCATATATTATGCTATTAAAAACTGTTTAACATGTATTAATAAAATAATAACAATAACATATTTCTTGAATTGTTACTTTCAAAAGCTTTATAAGTATATATCGTGTTGATGTTGAAACACTAGTACTTTTGCATAAGTACACATAACTATTGCATGTACCTGCTGTCAACCTTGTTTATATGTTTTGTATCCTCATGGGTCTTATGACCTTTTGGAACTTTGCTGAATAAAAGATGGTGTACTTTAAAATTTGGATGGTGTGATAAAATTGCGTATTTTATTAGGACTGATGTCTAATATGCCCTCGCTGGATAAATGGACTATACTAATGGCCAGTTTATAAAAATTCAAACAACGTTGAATAAAATTGTACCAAACGTTTCGGATATAAAGGGCACACTTTTAACCATATAAGTATTCTTTGTGATATTATGTTAGCATCAATAGTGTGAAATTACTGTCATGTACTATATGGTTTACATTGTTCAAGCCTAAATTATGCATTTAGTTGGACATTTCTCTTGACCATACCCCGTACTCGCATGTAACGTTACGAAAGCGTGTTTTTAAACAGTTGCTTCATATTATAATACTATTACCCAAAAATAGGCAATATATGTTCCTATACCGTGCATATGTAGACAAACAACAGAACAAGAAACTGTATTATAATATAATCTATATCCGGTAGACATACAGTCAGACAGACACAGACAATGACAGACACATATGATGACTTGCAACTGTTTAAAACACCAATGGCTGCTCCGTTATGCTATATGACGTTGTCCTTCCATACCGTCAAGCTTAAATGGACCTATTTGGGTAATCTTATGCCTCTACGCCTCTCATTACTTTCAGTACTTTTCAGTCCGTTCAGTACTTTGATTCTAAATTAGGGAATAGTTTATTCGGTCAAACACCATTTGTTTTGAGTTATCAAGAGATTTTCATTGGTTATACAATATTGTGATTGGCAACTGACAGTTCACACCCCAATGAACACACACAAAAATACACTAAACCCTAAAAAAATCCGTTTTTTTGTAATTTCAAGAACATCTTCTTTTTTTTCCGATAATGTTCATATACATGCAAACTGAGTTCAGATAGGGGCAGATTTAATCACAGACCGCATTCGGGCCTATATTGACAATAGTACCAGTATTGACAACAGTATGTTTATATTGTTTGAATATAACCGACTGGAAATAAATATTATCCTATCTTAAAATATTGTCTTATCTTAAAATAGATGTAATCTTATCTTAACACCGTTTCTTTCAAAACTGTTTTTATTTGTTAGTGGTGTATGTTAAATGAGTTGAAAAATACTGCGTGTATGCCACGTGACCAAGTGACGATGCCAAGTGACCAAGTGACGAACTGAACGTGTCCGTCAATCATCACTTGATAACTTATGTCGATACGGAACAGAACAGAACAGATATCTTATTTCGACTTATACATATAGTATCTCGTCATCGAAATGTAATATATATGTTTTATTCAAAATTCCAATAGGCATTAAGGCCTGTGAGGATACAAATAGTTAACACAATACAATGACAGGTAATAGGAAATGAATTGAATTGAATTGAATTGAATTGAATGTTGTTTAACGGCTCATTAACACAGTATAGGTTATTTAGAGCCGCCCCAGAGAGAGGGGAAGGATACATAGGAATCCGGGAACCTGCCCTACTCTTATTATCGAATAGATTCCTATGGTTCTTTAACGTGCTCGGAGGATAGACCGATACACGGGACCGCCCGGTTTACGTCCACATCCGACGGACGAGGCTAAGGTAAAGTGTCTTGCCCAAGAACACACCGACGGAACTCAGTGGCACCACGGAGGATTGAACCCGGGGCCTCCGGTTACAAATCCGCCGCGCTACCGACTGCGCCACGCCAGCCCCTTAATAGGAAATGAAACAACATAAACAAATGTACATATGGAGAAGATGGTATAAATAGTTTCATATCATTAAATCATCTATTTTATACACACAGTCTTTCACTATGTAATACAAAATATGAGTAAGCCCACGTGAGATTAAAATTCACATTCCAGACATTGCTTTGTAAATATTTGTATTTTATATTATTTTACATTTCTATTTTACGTATTAGGAATATCGTGTTATATATTTTTCATACACATGACTATAAACATATAAAGACATGTATTTAAATGCAATATGTAACTATCATGTTTTCAGTTTATATATATATATATATATATATTTATATATATCATCTGATAAAGATTTCAAGCACTAAACAAACAATTGATACATAAATCATGACGATTACAACACAATACATGTGGCGTTGCACAATATATCGTCTAGGATATTAATTTAAGTGAATCTATATATCATAGCACAATCAAACATAACCAAAATATACAATGCAACTGAGTATATATTGCGTATTGTTTATTATGAAATACAAAGCGAAACCAAACGTTAAGACAATGCACAGATAATGCAGATGTGTATATACAATAATTGCATATATGCCATGTCTAAAAAAAAAAAAAAAAAAAAAAAAAATAATAATAATAATATACAAAGTTTAGTTAAACACATGACAGGCACACACGCATGCACCCCAACACGCACGCACACTCTCACACACCTCTCACGCACGCACGCACGCACGCACACACGCACGTACTCTCTTTCACGCAGTTATATAAACGAATTAATTGTTGAAATAATACCTAATACCTGAGGATAAACTTTATATATATGTACACAACTACGTATATGTGTTACGTACAATAAATGCTTCTTTTACAAACTTAGCTACATCTTGACTCTTTTTATGTTTCTTACTTTGCATTAATTCAATAAATTTAATAACACTAGGGTTTCGATAATAATACGTCTTAATATAAAGTTTGCGAATATGCTCATAGACGGGACAAATCAAAATAAAATGATATTCGTCTTCTATGTCATTAGAATTACAAATATTACAATATCGTTGCCCTCTATCCGTTCTATTTTGTGTGTATCTGCCGGTTTCGACTCTGAAGGAATGCGAAAATAATCGCATTCTTGACATTGCCGTTCTTAGTTTAAATGGCAACAGATGAGATTCATATTTAAAGACAGTCTTGGAATGTTTATATAACACTAGAACACGGTTATTTTCAATATCACTATACCACTTCTGTACAAAACAATCAATTACTCTTTGTTTGAATAATACATGAAAATGTTTCAAATTAATACTGTGAGGCTCATTCCATACATAGGTAAATCCAAAATCATTTAAAAGGTTCTTAACATTACTTGCCCAATTTTTACAACCTCTCCCACAATCTCTCAATGATTCTTTATACATAGTAGATATTAATATATTGTTCGTACTTGCAACCTTAGTCCAATACTTAATTATTTTAACATATCGTGATACATGCAAGGAATATCTACCTAACTCCATAGGCTCCTGCATTACTAGGTGACGTTTTAACTTTCAACTAACATTTACAAAATTTTAAATGAATTCTTTCAATTTCTTTTGACTTTGTAAACCTCTGCTCCATAAATAAGATTAGCCCCCACAAATGCATCAAAATGTTGACAACATGTTTTAGGTTTGGAAGTATACCTTTTTATATTTGCGATTAGGACATTTAACGCCTTTAAACCTTTCCCTGAAAGTGTTTCCTCATTTAGATTAAAAGTCCCAGTATAGTTAAAAACATTTCCTAAATAATTAAAATCATTTACCACTTCTAACTTATTTCCATTATACACCCATGTTTCATATTTCCGTAATCGGCCACTTTTTCTAAAGGTTATCACTTTCGTTTTCTCAATATTTACCTCTAACCCCCATTTATTACAATATCCTTTTAAATTATCTAAATAAGCTTGCAATTCATTTGGCGTTTCTCCGAATTGAAACCATATCGTCTGCAAAAAGCAATAATAACGTGATGTCGTTTATACTAAGGCCAGATGTATTACTATCCTGTAAAAACAATTCAAGGTCTTCTATAACAGAGAAAACTATAACGGTGAGAATACTTCCCCTTGTCTTAGACCAACTCGAAAAATTCGGAGAATGAATTACAGCTTCGCACACAGGATTTAACTTTCATGTGCATATCTTTTATAACTCTTAACATTTTACCGTTTATACCAAGTTTAAATAATTTAAACCAAAGTGCGTTTCTATATATACTATCATATGCCTTTTTTAAATCTACAAAGGCACAGTACAGTCGTTTGCCTTCATTTAACAACTTGTAAAGCCTGTAATACAAAGATAGCGTCAACTGTTGAACGACCTGCCCTAAATCCAAACTGCGCGACCGACAATATACTTTATGTACACATTATAGATTACACTCATAACGTTACGCTTTGTTTGATGTGGGAAATCATAAAACAAGTGTGTATGGAAGAACAAAAGAACACCAGTAAGAAATATTGAAATTGAAATTGTCATTTATTTAAGAAATGACGAACTAATCAAATAGTAATAGCATTTGTTTTTTAACTAAATGATATATATATGTTTTCACATCAAAGGTGTGGGGACTTAAAACGCCAAAATTGCCAAAAGCAATACCCCACGCGTAACGTATGAGAGTAAATTATAAAAAACAACAACAGAAAAAAAACAATAACGCTGAATTACAAGACCAACAGTTATAATGTCAAGTTTAAAGTTATAACAACTACAATAATGAACATGTTCTAAGTACAGAGTGAAATAGATTGAACAGGTATAACCACATACTAATGTGCGCTGTGATGAAGGAGATTGTCATAAAATTAACTATAATATAAGTAAAAAAAGTTGTGTACCAAGCACGATACCATACCAGATGCCCTTAGCACCATGGTACAGAACCTGCCGTAAGTACATTAACATTCACATTAAGGTAAGGTATCGAATCATAAACACTCATTTTATGTAACACGTTCCAACATGACGACATACCAGATGCCCTTAGCACCATGGTACAAAACATGTAGCGAGTAAATACACATAGCATCAGACGCACATACCAGATGCCCTTAACACCATGGTACAAAACATGTAGCAAGTAAATACACATAGCATCAGACGCACATACCAGATGCCCTTAGCACCATGGTACATACCATTCAGTAAGTAAAATGTAACATGTCATTTCATGACAGCATCATAATTCACCCGGGTAGAGATTAATTTTACATAAAAACATTTATTTACCAATAAATTTATATATTTTCTCTTCACACCACTGACTTAATCTTTTGTTAAGTATTAAGTATACCTGTAAATACTTTCGATAAACAGCTTACACGTGTTATTCCTCTATACTTATTTACATCATCGGGGTCGTTTTTCTTGAATAAAGGAACAATAATACCATCAGCCCATTGTTTTGGAAAATACCCAGAGTTCAAAGTACTATTGAACAGATCTGTTAGATGTGGCGCTATAATATCTATCGTCTCAAGAAAATATTCATTAAGCATACAGTCTCCCGCAAAGGCTTTGTTTCGTTCAAGTAATTTAACTACTGACAATAACTCGGATATAGTTATCTCTCTGTCCAACTCGTCAAAGTTGCAATCTGTCTCGTTAAAATCGTGGTTATTACAAAAAGCTTCAGCTTCTACATTGTGAACTACTATTGTATCGCTTGCTACCTCAGAAAAATACTTAAGAAATGTTTCCAAACTAATACTTTCTGTACTCATTTTCTTTTTTCGACAAAACAGTTTCAAAAATCTTTCGGTTTGGCATTTTTTAGATTTTCAATATCACGCATTTTCTTTAATTCATACATGCGCCGTTTTTTCTTTATTAATTCCTTATATATTTTCTTCTTATCGTGTATTCAATCCGATTTTCACTCGATTTACATGCATTAAATTTATTTAAAGCCACATTATACCGTTTCTTGTTCGTACAAAGGACACATTGAAATAAAATGATATTCATCTTCTAAGTCGGTACTATTACACAATGTACAATATCTTTGATTTCTATCAGTTATATTTTGTGAATATCTGCCAGTTTCAATTATAAGCCTGTGGGAGGATAATCTTATCCTCGACATGGCAGTTCTTATTTTCAATGGCAATATATCTAGATACACTTCATGTGAGAATGAGGTTTTAAAATGTCTATACAAACATAAAACTCGATTATTTTCAACATCAGTGTTCCATTTTTGAACAAAACAATCTATTAGATTTTGTTTAATCAACAAATGAAAAGTTTTCATATCAATACAAGTTGGGTCATTCCAAACATAATTATAGCCACAGTCAATTAGAATGGTTTTTTACATTGCTGGCCCAATTCTTCATTCCTCTTTCACAATCTCTCACAGCATCTTTATAAAAAGTTGATATTAAAATGTTTTTTGAATCGAACACCTTACTCCAATACTTTATTATGTTTACATACCTTAAAATATACAATGGTACCGGCATTACTAGTAGACGCTTTAACTCTTAACAAGTATTTACAAAATTTCAACTGTATTCTTTCGATCTCCTTTGACTTTGTAAAACCCCAAATTCTGCTCCATAGCTTAATATAGAACCAACGAACGCATCAAATAATTGGCAAAACGTTTTTGGTTTAAAATTGTATTGTTTTAAATGTGCAATTAATATATTCAAAGCTTTAACTCCTTTACCTGCTAAAGTCTCTTGATTTAAATTGTATGAACCCCTATAATTAAAAACAGTTGCGAGGTAGTTAAAATCGTTAACAACTTCTAAATTATTTCCATTCCATTGTGTCTGAAAAACGTATATGCCCTCGGTTACAATAGTTTTAGAAAATAACGGATCCGCGATCTCACGAATAATTTGAACACATTTATTTATAGATGTCGATACAAGGCGCTTGGAGCAATCGAAATTTGAATAATATAGAAAAAAAACACTATAAATAGTTTTATGATTTATATTAAATCAACATATATTGCTTTGATTATAAACAAAGGACATGTGGATATCCATCTGTGTCAAGATTGCAACATGGACGAAATCCTAAATCTACGGTGTCCTGTTAGGGCCATATTACCATCGCATCTTACCATCGAGCATCGCATCTTACCATCGCATCTTACTATCGACCATCGCATGTTACCATCGACCATCGCATGTTACCATCGACCAGCGCATCTTACCATTGCTCGATGGTAAGATGCGATGGTAAGATGGCCCTAACAGGACACCGTATAAATCAATAACACTACTAAGTTCGGAACCGAAGCATAAAATACAACACAATAATTAGCGTTAGTATCCGCAAATTTGGGTGGATATATGTGGGTATCCACCCATCTGTGGATATATGTGGGTATCCACCCATTTGTGGATATATGTGGGTATCCATCCATCTGTGGATATATGTGGGTATCCACCCATCGGTGGATATATGTGGGTATCCACTCATCGGTGGATATAGGTGGGTATCCACCCATCTGTGGATATATGTGGGTATCCATCCATTTGTAAATATATGTTGGTATCCATCCATCTGTGGATATATGTGGGTATCCACCCATCGGTGGATATATGTGGGTATCCACTCATCGGTGGATATATGTGGGTATCCACCCATCTGTGGATATATGTGGGTATCCACCCATTTGTAAATATATGTTGGTATCCATCCATCTGTGGATATATGTGGGTATCCACCCATCGGTGGATATATGTGGGTATCCACCCATCTGTGGATATATGTGGGTATCCATCCATTTGTGGATATATGTGGGTATCCATCCATCTGTGGATATATGTGGGTATCCACCCATCTGTGGATATATGTGGGTATCCACCCATCTGTGGATATACGTGGGTATCCACCCATCTGTGGATATGTGGGTATCCACCCATCTGTAGATATATGTGGGTATCCGCCCATCTGTGGATATGTGGGTATCCACCATCTGTGGATATACGTGGGTATCCACCCATCTGTGGATATGTGGGTATCCACTCATCTGTGAATATATGTGGGTATCCGCCCATTTGTGGATATATGTGGGTATCCACCCATCGGTGGATATATGTGGGTATCCACCCATCGGTGGATATATGTGGGTATCCATCCATCTGTGGATATGTGGGTATCCACCCATCTGTGGATATATGTGGGTTTCCACCCATCTGTGGATATATGTGGGTATCCACCCATCTGTGGATCGGGGCGTGTGTGTGCATGGATATAAAAATGTTGTGACGTGCCATATATGTGTTACTTTCTTATTATCTGCATGTTACTTTCATTTATACATCATTTTATTTACATATGTACCACGTATGTTGTAAATGACATATGTATCACAAATGTACCATCACATATGTACCACATATTAAATGTATACATATATATTTCATATTAAAATAGTATGCATATAGAATTTATATTAATTTTGTAGAATATTGCAGAAAATGGTTTAACAACTTGTTAACGTTTTAATATTATTTAGTAAAAAATGTATAAAAAATGTTACTTTCATATGGAATACATATGTGGAATACATATGCGGCACATATGTAACATATTGGACTTTATGCGAACAACACCCAACCCAGATTAAAAATAAACTCAAGTCAGCTATAAGTCACATAGTTGCATGTGCAAAGGAAGGATTTTGTTTAACAAAAACAAATATTGCTTTGTATCGTTTACTGTCTCCATGTGCATGGAATTATTATTGTTTGGATTACAGTCACAAGTTAACAATAAATTTAATTTTTTTTAAAATATTTCAGCTGAGCACAAACTCTAACAATTGGCGTCTCTGAAGTTTTGTTGTGCAGCATCTGCTGTCTGTCTCCATAGTCATATTGTTATAAAAGCACCTGTCACGATGTATGCATTGGAGACTATAATAAAACATCTGTTTTTACCCTTCTCGCTGAAGATCCCTTAGTATCAAATGAATTTATTTTAGACGTTTCAAACAAGTTGGCTTCCTTCAAAAAAGGAACGAAGAACATATACCAAATCCTTGTTTTGTGATCTTACTACACATTGTTTTTGCAAATACTTGAGAAAACCCTCATAATGTTGTTCAGTTTCATATGAAATGTGTACGCCCATTAAAGGGACACATGGCAATCTTGATTTTTTTTAAAAACATTAGAGGTGTCCAGTTAGTTTTTCACATATTCTTGCATTTGTTCAATCATTCTTATTACTTATCAGAATAGTAAAAAGCGAACTGTTTTTGCATATTACTAACTGGTGATTATATTGCACCAAGAATATATTTAAACCTATGGTAGAATAAGAAGAAGAAATGAAAAACTCGACATTTTATATCAATATATGCAACCAGGTTTAAAGTTAACTGGATTAATAAATCCAGACGCTCATTTTAATGGACAATGTTGTATATATACTGCTACTGCCTCTTTCAGGTATGAAACCACCAATTAGATTCCCCATTGACAACAATGTTAAAATGTCACATATTAATGTTTTCTGCAACTTCAACTCAAGTATGGATAATGCAGCAATGTAATTTTCATATAGAAAACTAATTTTCCACTTGAAAAAATCACCAGAAAAGGCGGGGTCACAAGGCATGTAAGAAAGTTCTTATTCGTTTACTAAACAGGTCAATGGTACAGCTGTTTTCATTGATAGTTGCTCACAAAGTGTAAGCAAAGAGTCGAAATTTCGAAAATGTTCATCAGTGATCCAGTAAAACCTGTTACACTTGTATTCAGTTGTTCTTTATCACTCTTGCAATCAAATCGCATATGTTTCAACGTTTCAACGTTTCAAGTGTTAACGTTCGGGTGAGCTTACAGTTGTAACAGTATAGTGTAGTTTTATAGTTGTCCAGCTTTTCGGCATGTCTTGTTCAGAGCATAACTTGAAACACTTTTTTTTTGTCTTTTTCTTTTCTCAATTTCTGCTACTTTCTAGTCTCTGCCGCTGATTGCAACTTATTTTTTGGAATACATACATGTAAAACGACACTTTAATATAACTGCTTTGTGTTATTCAATGGTTACATTCATGTATATGTAACGTTTGTACTGTCATAAACCTTATATTGTTTCTGCATATATGTATTAATAAGAAATAAAATATTGAAATATAAAAAAATAACTTGACATACATATGTACTTACACATATGTGTAAACTAGTAGACAAGATATGGAAAATATGCATATCTTGGCATCATAGGTACATGTAAGCATTCCTGTAACATTTCGCAGTAATTGTTTGAAAACTGTGAGAGCCAGAGGAGATAGTCACACACATTAAGGACAGACTAACGATATAATTATGCACCCCTTACCTTTCTATTGTGGGTGCATAAAAACACTAACATCAAATTAATGTAAAATACCGTATATCTTATACGAGGCATCTTCTTCATGAAAACACAAACATGTATATAATATAAATGTAAACATTCTAAAATGTTAAAATTGATTTAGTAACAGTATAGGTTCATAACGTTTTGCAGAATTCTTAATCATATTTTGTTTATCTTTAGATCTTGTACAGCGACTTCACTTTCAGATATACCGGTATATATTAAGACTATTTATAACATGAAAAAACATAGATATAGACATAAATTTAGGTTGAAACAAATAAATAGTGCCTACCCATGGACTTTTTCCTAGGTTCCGTATCTAGGTAATACAAGCTCCGGTAATAAGAACGTCATATAAAATGCCTCAAGTATAGGTAGCATCTCTGTTTACTATATTAATGTGTCTCGATAAATCCTTTCAATAATTATATAGCATGGATTCAAACCTCCCAACACGAAAATTTCGTTTTAATTTCATTCCTTCAGGTGTTGTTTTTTCAATACAAAAGTGAGGCACTTTATCTTTCATATAACGTATGCGCACGTCCGAACGCTCAGATGGCAGACTTGTATTTTGAAGCTTTTTGCATGAACTTTCAGAGAAAATCATCAATCATTTCTTCGAAATTGCGGATATAAAGAGCTGTCGGTGGATTTTAACGCACTAATGTAAGGCAATACTAGGACAGTGAGTCACGGGGAGTTTAGATGACGTCATATAAGACATGTCACCGCCAATTGGCTCAAATCTATCTGTACTATACCACATGATCTATGACGTCATTATTGCTAAATTCTTGAAGAAAAAATTTGTAAACATTCGCCCACATTGAAAGCTTCAGAGTGCAATAAGATTTTTATTTCTTAACCATTTTCTACCAAAGAAAGCGCATTCGAACGTAAAAAAATGTAAGCTACCCTCGACTGATATTCTTTTTTTGTGAAAGTTGGTACTTTTGGAAAACACTTTGGAAAACTTCTGAAAATCCACCAGAAATAATTTGCTGACCCTTGAACCGTGATTTAATTTCGCACATATTATGAACAAAGTCCATGCATGTACCCTGTTTTTATCAAGAAAACTTCCCCATTATTATTTCACATCAGGTAGGTGAAAGGGTTTGGGTTAAAGAACCAGTTCGCAAGAACTAATGAATTTTTAAATTATGCTAATCCGTGAAGCCGATTTTTTAATGCTAAACCGTAAAGACATTTTTGTTGTCAATTATCTACATCTTCATACACATCCTATGCAATTCAGAAGGCTTTTTAAAGAAAGCATATTAATGGACTAGATAACAATTTACGAAATTTACTACATTTTATATCTTCTTTTAGAAAGATGGACAATGTTGTTAGATTCATATGCGTCATTCTGAAAGATAAAAAGAAATACAAAAATATCGGACAGGGAAAGTAGCATTCAAGGAGGACAGTCAACCACAAAACACAGAAACAAACACGCAAACAGACAAACAAGAAGGCAAAGGCAATATTAAATGCAAAAGACAACACAAACACAAAAGGGTGGACAATAGGGCTACCGCCTTGGAACGGTCAGTGGCAAAGTAGGCCACTGGGGGTTTAAAGCGGTTCTAGGGTGCACCAAACCTCACACTTATCCTACTGTCATCCCATTAAAACAGGACAGTGTAAATAAAGAAATCCCCGCCATGATCTAATCTCTAACCAACAAGGCAGCATCAATAGGCAATATAAGTAAAACACAAATATGCTCGTGTAAATATGATACAAAAAAAACCCAATAGCCTAGAAAGCCACAATGAAGGTACTCAGTGACTTGGCAGAAGCCAGAGCAGTAAGAGAATAAATCATTAAGGGCACGACAAGAAAGATCATGGACAAAGTTAAATTTATTTTCCTAAAGTGGATTTGTTCAGCGACTTTTAATATATTCAGACTTATCCATTTTAACCTTAATTAGTGTTTATCGTTGGAAAAGAAATGGAAAAGTAGCATAAATATCCTGTTTCTTAATTTACATTTAAATGTGTCAATCAATCTAAATACAGTATTTTCTGTTTTTCATAATCATTATGATGCGTTATTTGTTTCAAAGGAGTATTTTCTTTGATTAGTGTACAATGTATTGCCTGTTTCTAAATTTGAAAGTTGATACGAATAAGAATTAACCTGTGACGTTTAATGTTGTCAAACTAATTAGTCTAGATCATCTGCGACGCTTGCTTGTTTTCAAGACAAACGTCTAAAACAGTCCTGCTGAACAAAGTTTGATTTTTGCCTATACACTGGTAACGTTTCTGATTGGCTGAGACACCTGCTATCCAAGATATACAGAAAGGCAAAACGGCAATACATTTATATATAAAGAGGGAAACTTCATCACTATATCGACGAACTAAATGCGGATGGTCAGAAATACTTTAATAAAATACTAATAATTACTGTCAAATGGTTCCAGTTTCAAATTTGTTTCTGCACATCCGGTCAAGACGTTTGTATTTACAATCAAGCGTCGAAGATGATCAAGACTACAAACTAAATCAATAACGCAAATAATACACGCTACCCTCGCCTGATTTTCTGATAATATGAAAATAAGTAAAGTTTGCAAACACACACACACACACACACACACACACAAAACACCCTGAAAACCTCTGAAAACTGGCCAGCAATATTTTGAATCATTTTAATGAAGAAAACAAGTTATTTATTTTTTATTTTTAAGAATAAGTGAATTAATTTGAGCGAGCCCACCCACAGTGAGAAGCGAAAATTATTTAAACTTTGGCTTACTTATAATTTGCCCATTTACCTATATAAACGTTTAAAACAAGAGGCCCTCTAATCGCATTATTGGATAATAGACACCCAGATACCATTTACATGAATTTATTTTGAAATCTGGCGAGCGATTTTAGACGAGAAGATGTTTTAATATATTTGTAAAGATTTTTTAAATAGCCGTAATGGAAACGGTTTGAACAATTTTGGTAGAGGGTCACAAAAAACCCATTTAATAACATAATTTTAAAATCTGGCTAGTGGCTTAACACGAGAAAATGTAATAATTATTAAAAGGTGTTTTCTATTTAGCCATATAGGAAAATAGCCATATAGGAAAAATAAGCCCCGTCCCTGGTGGTCATAGTTTTTAGTTAATCAACCCGGTTTGAACATTATTGGTAAATGGTTACCAAATCACCTTTTCTTTTAAATTACGTCGACATCTGGCAATTGGTTTTAGACGAGACGATTTTTAAAGTTTTGTCTATAATAATATAGCCATATATGGAAAATACCCACCGCCCCTAGCGGCCATGTTTTTTGACAGATCGACTTGAACAATCTTGGTAGAAGAAGTCGGATTAAAGCAAAAAACTGAGCCATGGATGGACTCTGAAATTATTGAAAACATCAAACAACGGGATTCTTAGCTTTTTCAATTTAAAAAATTAGGAAATTATACTGCAAATATAGAAACACAGTTCAGAGAGACATACAATTTGCAAAAGAAACACGATTGAAGAAAATAAAAACAGTTCTCAGAAACTTTGGCAACAGCTTAAAAACATTGGCTATAAAATTCACAAAAAGGAGTCTAGTAATATAGTTTTGAACATAGATGGAGAAAATTGCCACTGTCCAAAAACAATCTCGAACTATTTTAATTCATTTTTCACAAGCATTGCTAATACTCTAGTTCAGAAATTACCACTGTCACAGAATCTGTTTGATTTGGATTCTGATTCTTTAAAGGGATTTTATCAGAATAGAAATGAAGAGACTTTCTTTTTAAGGCATGTTAGTGAAGATTTTGTTTTTAAAGAGCTAATAACTCTTAACACAAGTAAAAGTACTAGATGAGATTCCAGCCAAATATTTGAAAGTTGGTGCCGATTAATTAAAAACTATATCTTTTATAAACCAACATGTCATTTTCTGATAATACTGTTCCTAGTGATATGAAATTAGCAAGGGTAAAACCACTATTTAAGAAAAACGGCAACCTTGATGCTGGAAACTATAGACCGGTCAGCATTTTAAGTATTGTTACTAAAATTTTAGAAAGATCTGTTTACAATCAACTAGAAAATACCTTTGTACTACCACTTGGGACTCTATGATTGTACCTACTGAAACCCCAACTAAGGGAGGTGGGTGCATGAGCTTTCGTCCCTCGGGTTTTCTGGTCGTACCCTAGATTGGTTTTTTCTTTAGCTGCAACTACTATTGGTTGTTCAGTAGGATTCTGGATACACCCTGAGATGTTTTATTATTTTGTATGTGTTTCTTTAGTTAGTTTCTCAGGATGTGGACTTTATTGTTAGAGAATTCCTTTTGATGGGATGTAGTTTTGTTTACACTGTCTTGTCTATTTGGGCGCTGAAGACAGGATAATAGCGAGGGTTGTGCGCATATAAAATCGATTCAAGCTAACCAGTGGGCCTTATTGTTGTTCAGTAGGATTCTGGATACATCCTGAGATGTTTTATTATTTTGTATGTGTTTCTTTAGTTAGTTTCTCAGGATGTGGACTTTATTGTTAGAGAATTCCTTTTGATGGGATGTAGTTTTGTTTACACTGTCTTGTCTATTTGGGCGCTGAAGACAGGATAATAGCGAGGGTTGTGCACATATAAAATCGATTCAAGCTAACCAGTGGGCCTTATTGCCTACTGACCGTTCCAAGTCGATAACCCTGTCTTCACCACCCTTTCTGTTGTTTTTTGTCTCTTTCATTGTATTTTCAAGTCCTTGTTTGCAGTACAGTGCGGACCTACGATGCCTTTGCGCTCGGACGCAATGGTTTCTATAGGACCCTATATTTCATTGTCAGTAAAAACATTTTATAAGAACATCAGTCTTGAATAGTATAGCAACTGGGGTAACCAGTGCAGTTTTTTTTAGGGGAGTTTGTTGCAGTGAGTCAGTAAATTTGTCGGCCGGCAAGCCAACCAACAAATTTAAAACTCACTGCAACTCCCCTAAAAAAAATCACTGGTACCCCCCAGTTTCTATACTACTTATAAATAATTGCTAATATAACTTACTACTTTTTTTAATCAACCCCAAATAAAACAACTGCAGATCGGGTAATCAATATCTTTCAAACTCAACACCGCAGATGATTTTAGTCTCAGCTGTTAAACAAAGCTGAAAAAAAACAGGCCCTAGTTTGTATACTACCCACAAATAATTGATAATATAACTTGCTACTTTTTTTGAAGGGTGCAACTATGTTTTTTCTTCCGATTTTGGGTGAATCTACTTTTGGCGAACTTTTCAAATCACACAACCCAAAACGACATCAGGTCTAGTCTTGGCTGTTAAACAAAATCAGAAGGTACAGGGCAATCATCCTCGTCATCACTACACATATCACGCTCTATCATGGAATATTTTATTTTTCTGCATTGCGTATTTTGCATTTCAAGTTGAAAAGCTTTTTTTTTTGGTATGATCAAGTTTTTCTAGATAATAATCCATTTCCGATAGTAATCGCCCTCTTTTGTTAATTTGACTTTTACTAGTATCTAGAAAATCGGCACGAATCACATCATATTCCACCCAGCCTTGTTTGCATGCCAACACTTCTCTTTTATATTCACCTTTCAACTCCTCAAGTTTTTTACATATCTCTTTCACAAATGTTTGTTCCATATATAAAGTAGTATATTATATTTGATTTTTTGATTATTATTTATAAGCTAGTGTATCCTGACCATTGTCTAATATGTACCTTTTGTCATCATATGCAGAAAAACTATTTTTTATTAATTTTATAGCTGCCTAGCTTGTGTTTGTTAGATGTGATAACTTTCATTTTATGATGAGCTTCTGTCGCTCTGAATAAAATATTTTTGTAGTAAGCATGCGTTGTCTGTTATTTGACAACACATTTTTTAACACCTTTGAATTTCTTTGTTTCAGTATTATCAGCCAAAATGTATGAGTATGACTTACTTCTTGTTTGTCTGTTTGCGTGTTTGTTTCTGTGTTTTGTGGTTTACTGTCCTCCTTTAATGCTACTTTCCCTGTCCGATCTTTTTATATTTCTTTACGTCTCAATTCAATACGATCACCGCACCACAGGCTTCGTCTTTCATCTTGCCAATAACCTTTTTGTTATCGCTGAAGAAAAACTCACTTTTTGGATCATAATCGCTGTTATCAAAAGTTCTTTGTCTTTGTAAAGATCAGCATACACATCTTCTGTCCTAATTATAACATATATATTTTATTATTTTATTAAAGTGACAAATAACATCGTTACACAATATTACATATACAAAACAATACAGTATAATATAGGCAATATTAAGTAAACAAATGAATACCCAGCCTAATGAGACTTATTAGTCACTATAGAAATATCAATTGCATTATTGATTTTACAACTCATTTAATAGGTATAACAAAAGTAAACATGAAAAATATAGTACACATTAATTTGTACGATTTTTTAAGGCATTTATAATAAACTGCCCCGTTTTTAATAGAATCCTTTCATTTGTTAAAAGCACTTTAATTTTGTCTGCCTCGGTAGCTGTGTCTGGACACAGTTCATTTAATGTATGCAATAGTTCAATTCGAGAGGCACTGTGCCTCTCGCAGTACAATAGAAAGTGATTTTCTGTTTCTACACACTGAGCCTGACATTGTTTACATATTCTATCTTGTCTTGGAATTCTGTGGTATCGGCCTAATTCAATTTCTATTGGCAATGAACCTGCTCTAAATTGAGCAATCACAGAGCGTATGTGTTTCCTTAAATTTAACTGAACATAATTTTCGCGTTCATATGTATCTTTAAAAAGTTTATAATTGCTCAATTTGGTTTGAGAATTAACATCATTGAGCCATTTTTCCTTATATATTGTCATCAGTTTTGCTTTAACTTCGTGTATAAAAGACGTATTGTTAAAATCTTGTAGTGACAAATTATCAAAAGCCCAAACACAGTTAATTTCTTTGAAAATTGTTTTAATATCATGCGACCAATTGTTTTTACATTTTGAATTAATCCCAAAGAAAAATCTTTTTTGTAAGTCTATTATTATTCATAGATATCAGTCGTTTCCATAAACGTAAGCTGTTTAATTGTCTTCTAATTTTAGGCGGTATCCAGCCCATATCACCATGAATAGTGGGATTAGAGGTACATTTATGTACACCGAGGAAAAATCGTATAACTCTATCGTGTAATGTGTCTGGCTTAGAGTAACATTTATACCCACAAACGCTTGAGGCATAATCCATAATTGGAACAATTTTACAATCATATATCTTGGAATATGATGAATACATTATATCAACCTTATTATATAAATTTGAAATATAGACAATCAGTGTCAGTAACAACAACTTGACTTTTTCATTGTATTTGTTTTTAGCATAATCGTAGTGGAAATCATACATTAAGTATTTCGACAAGTCCAAAATACACATACCAACATAACAAGGGCGATTTAAGACAAGTCTTTCTTTTACCCTATTGATTGCAAACAAGTTTTACAACTGTGTCACTTGTGCAGTGTGGCGGTGGTAAAGCATCTCCCCGTGCATGTGATCAATGTTGTTATTTTCACCCATCCTATAGAGATGGCGACGTTCGACGTTGTTTTAGCGTGGTTTTGCGCTGTACTTTTAACAGTTTGTCCTTTTTTGCAGTACAGTGCGGACCTACGATGCCACCTACGTTCGGACGCTGTGCTTCTCTAGATCTTCACTACGTGCACGTCGTGGAGAGGGCACTGCCGATATTCAATACCTGAGAACTTGTCATTCTCAGGTTTGAATTGAATATCGGTTGACTAAATGTGAAGGTGTCTCCTGCGTCCCATCACAGCACACATCATCTGATGTCTCCAGATCTCTGAAGTCGGAAACCGGTACGCGGGCTGATGCTGCAATGGACCTGTACTCAACCATAAACCTCTGGTCATCACATTGCAGCGAAGCCCACATTCTACCGTGGTTTTTCACAAGCCACAGAAGACTTCAGGGTGACACAGACATCGGGCGGTGTGTGCGGCGCAGGGGTCATACTGTGATGGGTGTGGCCCTAAACAAGACCGTCACCAGAAAGAAGAGCAGAGGATGTATGACACCGTAGCGGATGTAGGACCTTCACGCCAGCAGCCGACCACCATGCCAGACCAGTCAAGACCACCTCACCGCCGCAGCGAAGACTACACAGAGCGAAAGCGACATCCACCTACACACACACAACAGAAACGACAACCACAGCAGCAGCACCAGATCAACCAACACACTCCACTAGAGAAGTCCAGACTCTATTGTGCCCATAGCGACCAGGGTTTCCAGGCGTTTTAGTTGGCGGAGGGACTTTAAACCTCAGAACTACACACACACACACGTTCGGACGCTGTGGTTTCTATAGGATCCTATATATCATTTTGCATTTACAACTGTGTCACTTGTGCAGTGTGGCGGTGGTAAAGCATCTCCCCGTGTATGTAATCAATGTCGTTCTTTTCACCCATCCTACAGAGATGGCGACGTTCGACGTTGTTTTAGCGTGGTTTTGCGCTGTACTTTTAACAATTTGTCCTTGTTTCCAGTGCGGACCTACGATGCCACCTACGTTCGGACGCTGTGGTTTCTATAGGACCTATATATCATTTTTTTAACTAAACATCTTACAAGAAATAAACGATGGTCTTGCAGCATATTTATAAAGGACTTCCTCGTCATGCGTTAGCTTAACATTAACTATCTTTCTCAAGTTTTCCATCGTCTTACCAAAAACTGAATTATTCATAAGCTTGAAGAAATCTTTTTTAAGAGCATTTTACCAGCTGTCCTTTTTGTAGTATTAAAGTCGATATACACTTTCAACCATTGCGACTCATCAAACTGGAGTATCCTATGTATCTTTTTCACTTTCAACCCCAAAACTTTCATGCAACTTTAAATTTCTATATTGCGTAACATATTTTTCCTTGTAGTTTCCTGTAGTAACAAGTTTACTTATTTTACTTGTTCCCAAATCAAACTTACTCTTCAAGTTCTTGCAGTAGTCCGACAACCACTCATCTTTTATATTTAGACTTTCCGGAGCGAGAGGATAATCATTATATAGGTCATGCAACTCTTCTGGATATTCAAGATCACACTCAACAATATCGGTTGATTTCCCCTCTTCAAATTTATCGACCCATTTAAAATTATCAGTTGGTAGCGGCTGGCACATCGCCCACCCGTACAAGTTGTTAGCATCAAGATACATTATATACTTACTCCGTTTACTACGATCATAGTTTTTCATATACTTATTATTAGCTTTCGAATATCTAGTCGCAATATAACTTACACCACCCTTTTTCTACAAACAGATATTTATCAATATCAGATAATCAAGTCAAGTTTAATCCCAGTCATTTTCAAACAGTTATCCCAAGATAAATCAGGACTACTAAAGTAATGACAAGGATGTAATTTGCAATGCTTAAAACACATTTTTCTGAGGTTCTCAAAAATATCAGCTAGCAGTAAAACATCGCTTTTCAAATACAGATCATGATATTCCCCTATGTTTTTGATCTTTAAGGTCTCACTACACACTTCGATTTTACTGTGTTGGCCATAGGGAATAAAGTCCAATTTCCCATTCTAAATCAAACCTTTAAAGTCTAAAAGTATTTTTTTGGTAAAATACAGTTATTGCTGCTCATAAAAATCCATAAAATCTGGTACATAGCCCAGTTTTTTTTTTTTAAATAGGAGTGGTTTCAGACAAGGTACTCTTTTCGGCTTTCACTAAACAGTTTGCACCTAAATTCATACGCATTTTGAGCACCCACAAATGTGTCACATTTTGCTGTCAGTGTCGTCTAATCGCTGTTCATCCAATCTCACACTATTGTTTTCTCACCTGCAACAGGAAAAGAAAATATCCATGGCCAATTATTAAAAAATATCTCAAACCGAAGAACACACCCCTACTTTTTATGGTGTAAGAATCATCCTACAGTCACATACAAGGGAGCTAAGTGTGTAGTGAGATCTTCAAGGGGGGCTCATGTGTGTGCATGTCTTCAAAATCATACCCGCAACAACTATAGGTGACTACATAACAAAAAAAATAGTTTATAGATACTTTTGTCATAGATTACATGAGTTTACGGCTCAAAATGCAACATGCATCAATTTGCTTCGTGCCATATTCATGGAGCGAAAAAATCAGGAATTTTAATCTGAATCAAGAGTAGAAATTATTCAGTAACTTTTGTATTCTAAGAGATTGTGTTCTTAAATTCTGTAGGATTTGTGTTGGATATGTATATAATATAAAAAAAGTGTGATGTTTGTCTTTCAGGCAGTGTTTCTTAATTTATTAATTGTTCACCTATGCCCATATATGATTTTTTTTATTTTATTTTTTATTTTTTTTAAAATGATGCTTTCTGAAACAGAAGTAGTGGTTAGACTTATTTTCTAGTCAAAAATAGTTTATTATATTACCTGTCCTACAATGTCATTAAAGGCCATTCAAGTTGATGTCATCACAGGCATGGCTCCAATAAAACAAGCCCTCCCTTCTACTCTCAAATTGGCATCTTCTACAAGCTTCCTGTATAAAAAGATGAAATGGCTTTTACTTAGCACATGATTACAATATTGATAATAATGTTACTAAATATTACTATTTGAAAACCTAGCCATTTTATAAAACAAAATGTAGGGAAAAAATCAGAAAATATACCCAACAGTGATTTGAAAGGGGAACAAATACATAAAACCAGCAGGGGAGTTAACTAGGAAACACTAAATGACACCACAACTTGCTAAAAGCAGAAAAACAACCGAAAACCACCGGCATGCAGATTAGTTTTCAAGAAATTATCACAATACAGATAACGCTACCAAATGTACATGAACAGCGCTTATCTTAAAAATCTATGAAATTATAACAATCGGTATATTTCATACAAATGTCTGTCAATTCCATGTTATATCGAAACTGTTAATTAATCGCATTGAACCGCATTGCATGCACTTCATACGTAGTTGTTGAATTCATCTTAAATTACAGTCAGTCAGTCAGTCAGAGTCAGTCACAGTCAGTCAGTCACAGTCAGTCACAGTCAGTCAGTCAGTCAGTCAGTCAGTCACAGTCAGTCACAGTCAGAAAATCAGTGATCAACTGCTTGCGACCGACTGCAGTGTTTCTCCAGACGACACTGTACACCTACTCAAAGCAGTGAAAATTGAATGCAAACCATTCGGATCAGAGCGAAAAAGATAGCAGCATATTACTATACATAATGCAGCACAACACGTAACATGCCAAAAATAAATTCAGTACAGATCTGCGGAAAAAAAAAGTCTAGGCGACACAGGTAATCTTTACCGTGAATAATGATAGAACCAGAATTTAATGTTTTATTATGACGCGAAATTCACTTGAATTTCAATGATGTAATTCGCATACGTTTTTTTTATTCAAACATATATTAGCACAGCTTTATTTCTTAGTGCAAAATAACATTTATAATCAGAATTCAGAACCGAAAACACTTTTAACGCCATTTTTTAATTTACGTAAAAAGAGACGATGAAGAATGTAACAGTACATTAAAGTTTTGTCTGGATTTTTTTTCCTATATATAAACAGACACACAATATATACGATGTTTTTTATTTGACATGACGCGAAATTTGTATCAAATGCGCATGAACAAATATCACGAGAGAACAAATTGCCTGCGTACAAATGGAATACAAGAAATGAGATGAATACGCTAAAAGCTGGAACGCCTCATTCAGCTAACACCAAGCATGAAACAATTTTGTGTCTCGACAAATGTGCAACTGCAAACGACAAATCTTCCCAAAAGACACAGCGGTTCGAAAAAGGTTGTCACGCAACTTCAAAGCAAACAAGGAAGAGCGACTAAGTTAATAAACATATTTGATGAACATTCTCGACAAATAAGACACACCGAACAGCGGTTTTGAAATTTGTTGCACTGCATAAGTGGGTGGGGTATTTTTCTAATATTGTCAATAGCTGAAATAAATAATTTGCTATACAAACACATACCTGTTAGATGTGATATGAAGCTGCTTTCCGTGAACATGTCCCTGGCATAGTGTCGGTATATTGTATCCATTTGAACCCAACAGAGACGAGAACTAAACTTCCAGAAACAATTTATCGACTCGCAAGCACAAACTTTTTTTGGCAAATACAATCGAATATCCATCTTTCGCGGAATAGTTGATACTGCATGTACATGTGTATGCACTGAAATATGCACTGACAACATTTATATTGCGTTTCATCAGGATGTTTCATCGCCTGGAATCCATATCGACATTACGGAAGTGGTTTGGGAGTTCACTACAAACAGCATACACAAAATAATCCATGTTGATCAAAGTATGGTCCAATTTCATGTGCAAAATCACTAATTTATGGCCAAATCCAACTAAAGTTCATTGCAATTCATCATTAAATGTTCAATTCAACTTTTTTACACAGTTGAAAACATCAAACTCAGAAATATTGATCTGTGTCAATGAAAGCTGTACTGAAAGCGTCTGGCTGATTGTTTCTGTTAAGGTCTCACTACACACTTCGATTTTACTGTGTTGGCCATAGGGAATAAAGTCCAATTTCCCATTCTAAATCAAACCTTTAAAGTCTAAAAGTATTTTTTTGGTAAAATACAGTTATTGCTGCTCATAAAAATCCATAAAATCTGGTACATAGCCCAGTTTTTTTTTTTTTAAATAGGAGTGGTGTCAGGCAAGGTACTCTTTTCGGCTTTCACTAAACAGTTTGCACCTAAATTCATACGCATTTTGAGCACCCACAAATGTGTCACATTTTGCTGTCAGTGTCGTCTAATCGCTGTTCATCCAATCTCACACTATTGTTTTCTCACCTGCAACAGGAAAAGAAAATATCCATGGCCAATTATTAAAAAATATCTCAAACCGAAGAACACACCCCTACTTTTTATGGTGTAAGAATCATCCTACAGTCACATACAAGGGAGCTAAGTGTGTAGTGAGATCTGAACGTCTTCCATATTTGTTTAGCATGCTCATATTCTTCATCTGAGATATTTGCATCATTTAGCTGAGAGTAGAAGCTTTTCTTGTCAGGTAATTGTTTTTCCTTGAAACATTCAAGGCAATCCATATAATCATACGTGTAAACTCCTTTTCTTTTCAACAGTTCTAACTTTTTATCAGAGTATTCTTGAGAGATATACTTAAACAACGGAATGTTTTTCACCAAGTTATCGAGTGACTGTGACATAAACTGGAAACTATCTATAAACACCAAATTTCGCCCCAACATATAACATTTGTCGCTTTTTTAAACTTTCCGATGTGCTGCATTATAAATTGAGCATCATAACCCATCAAATTATGGAATACAACTGGTATCTTTTTAGTCAACTTGAAACTGAGATTGCATGCATCATGTGCACTTCCTCTAAACTTTCCAGTTATATGGCAATGATCTCTAACTGCTCTATCACACGTCATATATCGTTCATCACAAATATGACATTTCTCGACTGCCCTAAATTCTTTTTCTTCTGCTGCTGTCTTAGTCAAATCTTTCTTAAAATATGCATTTGAAGTTTTTTTACAATATTTTTCTTCCTCTATCATTTGTTCTAAAAACTTATAAACAGCATTTGGTCCTCTTTATGTTACAACCGGTTTGGAATATTTGTCATCATAGCAGCAGACAACCTTGTATCCATAACCACAATCCGTATGTTGTTTATATGCATTTGTATACGAGTTTTTTGGATTATTTGTAGCTGATGAGAGTTTTTGTGTTATTGCTTCAAAGTCAGCATATATAACAAATGGAACATTTAATTGCCTGCTGTAGTTTTTAAAGAAAACCTTTTCACTCGCAAAAGGCATTTTTATTGCTTGCTTGCCATTCAGGGAAAGACAATCATGTTTATGTTTTTCTAAGACTTTTTCTAATGTAAAGCATTGCAGGCATGTTTTGCAGAACCATTTTTATCTTTATGAGATGTCTGATTATTCATCAACTGGTTAAAATCCTTTATCCACACATAATGATTCTTTTCTTCTTCGATAATCAAAAGCATATCGCATTCTTCTTCAGCTCTGTTTTTTGATATGTACAGAAGATACGCCCCACCTTTTTCATATCCAAATATATGAAAACATAGATTGTTTTGTTTTTCTATTTTTGGGATTTGCTTTAATGTTACATGAAATGTAGTTACACTGTAATCAAGATCAACAATGTACTTTTTATACTATGTTATTCTTTCTAAATTTGCTGTTGCTGGAAATTTATATGCTAAATGACACCATTTGAAGCACTCATCATCTTTTTTATTTATTATATTTATTAAACCTTTTCTAGCATTAGAAAGTTCTTTTGGTAACTTCAGATAAGAGCTACCCCTTAAAGGTTTATACTTCACCCTATTTATATAATGCGCATCTACCGATTCACCTAGCCAACTACTTCCTCCCTCCATCCACTCTCCAATTATTTTCATAATTTGAAGAGTTGCTGTATTTAAAGCTCCTTTGATATCGTTTTCACCTAAGATTATTGCTGCCTTTGACACGAAGTAACCTGTTTTGTATAAGAAACACTCAATTTAAAACCACCCGTTCTTTCTAATTCCATCTTGAGAAATTATGTGACTGTTTCTTGCGTCAGATGAATCTGAGCGAGGGGCCAGCTTTCATGTACAATACCCACAGAAAAATCCTTACTATAATGTTTCGGGGATTTTTCAATTTATTTTACACTCATTATATAATAAGTGTATAGAAAATAATTTTTAAGTTATAATTAATTAATTTAACCGGCATAAAAATAGTATCAATTTCCTCCCTTAATAACTCAGCAAAGTAGTAATTAAAGAAATTAATATCTGCTGGGCCTCTAGTTGCTAGAGAGATCTTTTTGTTGCACAAGCTTCTTGCCCTTTTGATATCATGTTTTCTTAGTTTCCACGGCAGTTTCATCTTTTGTGCCTCGGTTCAGTCAAATCCTTGAAGTTTATAAAATTAATAGTTCCATATCCATTTTTCGCATGCCTTCAAAATCAACTAACAAAGCTTGTTTTGCACATTCCTTACTTAGACTTTCTATGTCATTTGTGTATACCATATAATATTATACTATTCTTAATCTTTTAAGTGTTAAATAAATCAATAATATTAATAGTATATTATAAGATGAACTGTATATATTGTAAGAGAGCATTAGATGTTTTTGATTCTTCTGAATTTTGCATGGATTGTTTTTTATTTTATATAGTCGACAAAAAGACGCACTTTAAGGCTTGTGTTGGGTACTAACTTTGCTATAATTGCACGTATGCATGTGCAAATTGTAATAGTACTTGCAGAGTTTTTAACGGAGAACGTATTTGTTTCGAATGTGGGACTCAAAAAGGATATGAATTTGTTGCAGATTATCGGGGAGTTCACAAGAAGAACGTTTATCATAGAAGATATCATTTAGAAAATCTTTTGGGAGGGTACAATTGATCTCCAATAGACAAGCAGAGATGCGAGGATTTGTTTTACAAGACTGTATTTTTTTTATAGATAAGATAGGACATTTAGGAGGCCGGAAAAGAGTAATTAAATTTAAATACATTTTCCAGAAGAAGCTATTAGAAATAAAAAAACAACAAAGCAAATTAAGACAAAAGCTACTAGAGACAAGTACGACGCCATATGGAAACAAGTTGTAAAAGAACTGGTTTAGTAACCATTCAATCTATACTTCTCAATATACTTTTCTAGAGGTTCAGTAAAACTATCATTTTGCTGCAGATGGAGTATTTTAGAAAAACATGATGAGATTATCTCCACATGTGGCATACTAGATGTTTGCACATACGAAAGAAGTTGTTTGAAACTCTTATGATATGATTTTAATAAAATCTTTTTCTCCGCTATTTTAGTTGTGTTCATCAAAACGGCAATTATTGGGGGGAATTGCTCCAACGATAGCTATGAAAACAGAAACTGCGGGGATTAACACCAATGCGGCGGTACAACCAATTATCCCACTTGTGATTTGCAACCCTGTATTAATTCTGCCGCATAATTTGTAACTAAGAAGGCTAAAAATATCGGACAGGGAAAGCAGCATTCAAGGACGACAGTCAACCACAAAACACTAAAACAAACAGGCAAACAGACAAACGAAAAGGCAAAAGTAATAAAAAATGCAAACGACATCACAAACACAAAAGGGTTGACAATAGGGCTACCGCCTTGGAACGGTCATATAAGTCTGTATGCTGCCACTTGTCGAGTCAAGTAACTAATAAATTCCTCCTTGCTTTTAATTTCTTTCATTATAATAGTTAGATTAATTGAAATATTTAGAAAACAATTGCTTATGTTCTTCGGTTGATATATTACCATTTTTTAATAACTCGTCGATTATGTTAATACCTTTATTCGTCAACTGTGGACTATTATTCCCTGTTTTGATATTTCCGCATACTAACTCCAGATCATTAACCAAATCATCAGGACTATTGTAATATTCCGCACAACCCCCTAAAATCTTTTTGTACTTTGAAGAACCTTTATGAATTGGCAAACCAGA
Organism: Cyrtodaria siliqua; assembly: GCA_037043455.1. Lineage (NCBI taxonomy): Eukaryota > Metazoa > Mollusca > Bivalvia > Adapedonta > Hiatellidae > Cyrtodaria > Cyrtodaria siliqua. The sequence continues at coordinate 54,212 of JAWPHD010014480.1, forward strand.
TAATTCTGTCAGTTCCTTGAATGCATTTTGAGATAGCTTCGAGTATGCTTTTCCATTGTTGTAACGCTTCGTTATCAAATCAATAAAATCATCATCCACTTTCATATCTAGCACAACTGTTTCTCCTTGCCTAGCAATAAGTTTGTGGTGGCCAACAAGATTAGGTATATCAATTTGTAACACACCGTAGCGGCCATCTTTACTAACTTTGTATGAATATCTTTTTTGTTGTAATCCTTCCCACGAAAAGACTTCGCTCTGCACAAGCATTGCATCAATTCGTTCTTTGTAATGTTTTAAGTCTTCTGACTCTTTTTTGACGTGTTCTCTGATTTGTTTAATTGTTTCTCTCTCGGTTGCACTCGTTTCGCTTTTAATTTGTCTAGTGAGAATTGCCTTATTGCGGCCATTGTATAGGATAATATCATTAACTTTCCCAAGTATGTCTCCAAAATTGTTAATTTATCTTCAGCTGCCCTGGTTGGCAAGGGTGAATTATGCATATCTAACACTTCTTTATCGATTCCAGCATCTAGATTACCCGTAATTATTTTACGAGGCTCTTCAGCAAATAACTGAGGTATTCCCTGATACATTTCTCTTTATTGTACTTTTTTCCTTAACACATGTGTTTCACATACCGCGTTGAAGGTTTTTTGCTCATCGACATTTTGGCCCATTTTATTAGGGTTTTCCTTAACTTTCCTCATTATCTTGTATTAGACACTGACGTGAGTTTTGGACCTCTTTTAACAGTCCGTAAGTTTACTAAAATTATTTCTTATGGATCTTGGATACGATTCCATTTCGTATCTCTAACAAATACTTATTGGCCCTTATTTCGCTTTTCACAGAATGGTATTACTCTCCATAAAAACAATTATGAATCTTTTAGTTGAAACTTTAAAAATAAATATTTCACCTCTTCGGTTACACTCTGCGTCATCAATACAAATTCCACAAAATAACTCTTCATTTCTTAGAACTAAACTATATGTCCGCCTTACACCTTTAAATCTTCATTCGGCAACCTCGTTTCATGTTCCTTCTAATAATATTACTAGGATTTTTAATAATGGCTCAAAAGTTTCCGTAACACCTCTAGGATCACCTGTTTTGAGGAAATACCATATAAAGTCTCCTTTCAGAAATCATTTAGTTCATTCAAGACGCAGGGTGTTCCCTCTATTAATAAGTGCAATGCTAAGAGGTGCAGTTGTTGCACTTATTTATCTTGCAAGTCCACCATTAAATCAGCTGTTAATGGTAGATTGTTTAATGTATGTCTAGCTTCAAATGTTGATTGACGTACTACTCACGTCATTTATGTTCCGACTTGAAATGCACCACGTTGCGGTATACAATACGTTGGACAAACAGGTCGATCTTTAAAAGTTCGATTTCGTGAACACAAATTCAATGCAAGTAATACTAAAAAGTTAAAAAATGACTTATACCAACACGTTCGTCAGTCAGGTTATACTTTTAATTACGTATTAAACTGTTCAACCGGTTGAATATATATTTTTTGATAATGATGCTACTAAAAGCTTCAAAAAAAAAGCTAGACATATTGCAGAACTTAAGTGGATGAAAAACTTACAGACACCTTATCCACTCGGGCTTAATGACAATATTTATCAAGAAGGAAATATTTCTAAAGATCCTAATATTGACATTTTTGACAGTCTGGAAAGCACCTCTTTGTCCATTTCTTCACTAAAGTTGATCGACGAGAAAGCCGACAAAATTTTCATTCGTACAGATCCCTTGTATAAAGAAATATAAAACTATCGGACAGGGAAAGTAGCATTCAAGGAGGACAGTCAACCACAAAACACAGAAACAAACATGCAAACAGACAAACAAGAAGGCAAAAGTAACAATAAAAGTAAACGACATCACAAACACAAAAGGGTTGACAATAGGGCTACCGCCTTGGAACGGTCAGTGGCAAAGTAGGCCACTGGGCGGTTTAAACCGGTTCTAGGGTGCACCAAACCTCACACTTACCCTACTCCATCCCATTAAAACAGGACAGTGTGAATAAAGAAATCCCCGCCATGATCTAATCTCTAACTAACAAGGCAGCATCAATAGGCAATATAAGTAAAACACAAATATGCTCGTGTAAAAATAATACCAAAAAACAATAGCCTAGAAAGCCACAATGAAGGTACTCAGTGACTTGGTAGAAGCCAGAGCAACAAGAGAATAAACCATTAAGGGCACGACAAGATAGATCATAGACAAACATCAAATGCCACCGTCCCAATGGGCTTCAGGTAGGCGTCATCATAGGGTCCACAGCCTGTCCGGTCATCGTACAATTAAAGAGGAAAGGATAGTGGCGAACTATAACAGGGTCCACCACCAAGCATGCAGTACGTTGCAAAATGATAGGGTCATAACCTCTTTTGATAAACTTTTTAACAAGTTTAACAAAGATAGTATGAAAGTGATCATGACCAAGAATCTTACGAAGTTTATAAAACACATCACCATATAAGTCAGGTTGTGATAGTCCTTGTCGCAGAAGAGTCATTAAATGACTTTTATATTTGGAAAGAAGATCAGGGTTACGATAATAAAAGTTTGCAAAGGTTTTACGAAGTTTATAGTAACGGTAACCCTGACTGAGTAGCTTTTTAGTTATACAAAGATTACGAATATTAAAGTCCTCAACTCGAGTACAAGCTCTTGAAAAACGAATAAGTTGAGACACATACACCCCATAAGAAGTTGCTCGGGGAACATCCCCATCCAAGTGGGGGTAATTAACATTGTCAAAATTAAAATCATCTCTCTTGTCATAGATTTTGCTAATTATTTCACCATTTTCAATCGAGAGATCTAAATCAAGAAAAGAAGCGTTATTATCAGATATAATAGCTTTATTAAGCTGAAGTTCTATAGGATAAATATTATCAACCATAGTTGGAAAGAAAGGTTTGTCAATGTTCAGTATGTCATCCAGATACCGAGAGGTGTCATTAAAAGCTTCAATAACATCTTCCTGGGTATCTGGTGAAAGACTCAACATGAAATCTCTTTCATAGCAAAATAAAAACAAATCTGCGACAAGTGGTGCACAGTTCGTACCCATAGGGAAACCAACAATTTGTCTATAAACGGTGGTACCATACCTGACGAAAATATTATATAATAGGAAGATGAGTGCTTCACAAACTTCATAGCAAGTCCACATAGTATAATTGTCTAAACTGCCGTTAGTAAAAAACGCTTTAATATTATACAGCTTCCATAGTTCAAAGCTACACACAACATGTTCTCAGACCCCATATTGACAAGGAGTCTGATCACGTCAGGCATTTTCTAAAACTACTATATATTAAAGATCTCGAGCCAAGTTAATATACCCCATTTATATAAATATACGATATACTAATAAAAAAACTTAGGAATAGCTGCCAACCACAAAAAATATTAGTTAGAGGAGAAAAAGATGATTTTAATAAACAAATTTGTCTTCGTGAAAGTCCGGAACAATTCGGTAGTTTCCGCGCGCACTTTGCGTGATGACGTAGATTCTGCCATTGACCTTATGGCCTGGTTGTAATCTGTTGTATTCATGCATGGTTATTTCGGGAAGACATCATATATTTATTATTTTTTATTTATTATTTTTATGTGACTTATTTTGAATTATTATATTAGATAACTATTGGAAAATGGTTCACTGTGTTGCGTTTGGATGCAACACCTTCAAAGTGATTATATATAAGAACTCTGAACGAAAAGTAAAAGTATGTCAGTTTGGTTTATTTTTAGCTCAGACTTCGGCGACTATTTATCAAATCTCGAAACGTATCCTGTAGAAAACTGCAGGAAGACAATATGCATATACTTATCAGTGGGCATTTCATCCATAAATGGAAATTGAAACATGATAAATATCCCATGCCTGTGTTTTAACTTCGGTGCTTTTGAGTTGACTCGCTTATGGATCCTATATATGACCGGTGAAATTTACACTATTTAAACCATAATGAACATTTCCACTTTCAGATTCACTTATGTTTAGAACATGTATTATTTATTATATTATTATTATTGTTGGTTGTGATAATGCAGTACTGTACAGTTCCTAATAGATCCGCTGTGACATGTATAATTATCCAACACAAAAATGTAAATGCTCAGTGATGTCACATACACTGTGTAAACCTGTCAATACGATGTCTAACTTGTATAGTGTGTAATTAATGAACTGTTTGTCAGAAACAGTTTATTTTTAGAACATACTATATCTAAGATAGAGCCCTATTAAAAAAAAAAAATATATAGCTGAGATCTAAAAAAATATGTTGAATACGGAGTTGATTTTATTTTTACGACAGTTACTTTTGGTGCGCATTCTAGCTTTTTACAACGCAATCATTCTATAAATTTGGAAACAACATTTTGTTCCATCATCCGTTGGACCTAAAATACTGCTGGCCTTATAAATACTATATATTGGAGAAAAATAAACAATGAAAATACAGCACAGTAAAATATAAGGTTTTATTTCTCAAGTAAGAATATATTTAAATATAGTTATAGTATCATTTCAAAATTTCAACAACATTTTGCAATTCCCGCCACTTCAAGAACCTCAGGTGTGAGGCAGTTTCAAACACACGAGTTTCTGCGATGAGACTGGCACTTTAAGCTATTTCCCCATAATCTCTGCAACATTTCAGAACGTCATTTTGTGTTTTCATGGCACTGCCGTGGGTACAGCCACACCTGTAATTGAAAGAAACACTAATCTTTGTAGACCAAGCAAAATCATATTTTAAATAAGTACTGTCTTTTATAATAAAATAAATCAATTTGCAGGCATTTGATTACGGTGACCAGAATTCATTTAGTCATACTAGGTCACTTTATCTAAAAACATGAAGGTAATATATGCAAAAAAAACACGACAACACAGTGACACATACTTCGGCAATAAACAATAACAAAAAGGGCGATGCGTCGTGACTTTAGTGGGTGGGGAACAATCGATTGTCACAGCAGACATAACATCTAGAGATTGCGATTCGACTCTTTTTCAAACATGTTAGGCCTACCAGTTATTTAAACTAATGCTACTGTATAGAAAAACATATAAACCTTGACAATATACCGGCAATGAACAAGAACGAAATGTACGATGCATCGTTACGTTGGTGGGTGTGTGGGGTAAGACAGTCATCGAACGATTTCATTTTACAGAACAGACAACGTAATTCGACTTACTGACGTCCCTGTCATACTTAAATGGATTAGCAAACAATACGTAATTATCATACGCGATTACAAAATATAATTACCAGTCGGTATGTTCGCTCTGCAATCAGGCAAAGCGTCGAAGTCGGTCATCACTTTTAGATTCAGACTGATCTATAAGCTTGCTGTTTTGCAACAGGCCGTGGCTCATACATGTACGGCTGTACAACGAACTCATTCTCGATCACATTGTCCAGTAATTCTTGCTCCATGTTATTTGTGTCAGAATAGTTATATGATAAATCCATGTAGGTCTATGATAAACCTCAACAGGGAAATTTTCGCATGGCGGAATCTACGTCATCAGCGTGGAGCGCGATCTATAGGGCAAAATTAACATGAAGGGAAGGTAACTCCATCTTGAAGGGAAATATACCTGTTGTTTTTTCAAGTATTTCTTTTTCAAAGTTTTTTTTTATTTTAGTTTTTTTACCATTCAATTCACTTTATTGATTTAAATATGAAAATATATAACAATATGCATTTTAAAGGTTGTCAGTGGAACTTTAATAAAGGTATTGATTTCATTGACATGCCTTGTATTTTTCGAGATACTCATTTAGTTGATTCTATCCCAAAATATTAAAAAAATTCCGAAAGTCCTGTAATTTGTTATAAGTATAAAAAAGCCTATTAGAAATATTATTTTCAACTACAACAAAATAGTTTTTGACCTTGATATAGTACATAATACTCAAAAGGAATGTGAATGCAACACATCAAAATTTTGCTATGCTCCAGCAGGTCATGTCATCACTGGTGATTTTGATATTGTTGATAAACGTATTCGGCATTTGTTTTCGAAAGGTCCTAACTATAGATTACCTTCAACAATTGATTTTAATGCCTGTCGTGCCCAGATCGCCCACTCCATTAAAGATTTTAGTATAAAATGGTGTCGTAGAGAACATGCGGACCCAAACTCGCTTTCTACTTGGAAAAAGTCAATTCTTAAAATTATAGATACACGTATTAACTTGTATAATGCTAACACCTCTTTACTTCCTCCGAGACCTAGGTTTTCCTTTCGTAATTTAAAATCGGGAATTCAGGAATTTCATAATAAATTTGTTTTAGTTCCTGCAGATAAAGCAGCTAATAATGTAATTATTGTTTGACGCCTACATTACGTCAATGTTTTATCTCTGGAACTCGGCAGCACCAATTCGTATACTCCAGTTAATTATACTGAGGATGATGTTGTTTCCGCACATATAACTCGGTGCACTACTTTCAAGGCTGGTGTAAACGATAAGTAAAAAAAACTGTCTACCATGTACTGGATTCCTAAATTACATAAAAATCCGTATAAGGCTCGCTGTATTTCTAATTCTAGTACCTGCACCACAACAAACATCTCCAAACTTTTAACTTCTTGTCTTACTGCCGTTAAAGACCACGTTAAACTATATTGTGATAAAACTCTGGGATTAATTTATTATGGTCTATAAAAAGTTCAGGAGACGTCCTTGATAAACGTTTCAATAAAGGTCAAGTTTCATCAATAAGCACTTATGACTTATCTACATTAGATACAACCTTACC
>JAWPHD010014481.1:0-61032 GCA_037043455.1 Cyrtodaria siliqua
AACGGGTGGTGTGGGATGGTTGTCGGGCGAAACATATTGATAAACTGATAAAACAAAACAACACAGATATATGCAATAAACAACAACTATTCGGGTGGTAGTGATGGTGGTGTGTTGGATGGTTTGGGTGGGTGTGTGGGGGTAACACAAATTGACCAAAACAAACACGAAATATGTAAAAAGAAAAAGTTTCCAGTAGGGGTGGAGGTGGGGGAGGGGCGTAATGGTGGGGGGTGTGCAACATAGCTTATGTGTAAGAACTGACTTAAACAACACAGTAATATGTAAAAAAATAAAAATATTACAGAGTTCGAGTGAAATATTAACAGCCGTAACTACGCCGTTACTGGTCCGATCTGGTTGGTTTCGAACTTGGCAGTAGAGATAATAAAAATTACAAAACAATACTGAAATATAAAAACATATATAGTTTAGTCTTGAGTGGGGGCGGGGGGGGGGGGGGGCAGTTTAGTGTGGGGGGGGTGCGGGGCGGGGGCATAGCAATATATGTAAGAAGTTGACCAAACAACAATAGAAATATGAAGAAAAAAATAGAGATTGAGTCGTGGGGGCGGGGGAGGAAGATGGTGGGGACGGGCAACATAGCTATATGTGTAAAAATTGACCAAAACATACAGAAATATGAAGAAGAAAAATAGTTGAGAGTCGTGGGGAGGCGGGGTGCAGGGGTTTGTGGCGGGCGGGGACGGTAGTAGGGCGGGGTAACAGAGATATATGTGTAATAATTGACCAAAACAAGACAGAAATATGTTAAAAAAATAAATAACAAATTGAGTTCGAGTATTGGTGGGGGAGGCCTGGGGTGTTGGAAGGCGGGCGTGGGGTGGGGGCAAAATAGCTACATTTGTAAGAATTGACCAAAACAACACAAAAATATGTTAAAATATAATTAAATGAGTGTCGAGTGCGGGGGGGGGAGGGGCGGAGTGGGATTGGGGGTGGGCTGGTGAGCAACATAGCTATATGTGTAAGAATTGACCAAAACAACAGAGAAATTGACCAAAACAACAGAAATATGTAAAAAAAAAATGGAGGGGAAAGGGCTGTGTATGGGGTGGGGGGGGGCGGGGAGGAGGGAGCCCCATGCCCAAATATGGGTGAAGTACAAATAGATGCATAATGATATAAAGATCCCAATCCAAAATTATAACTATATATACACCAGCTTAAATGCAAACCTAGATCTGCCTTTATTGCACATTTATGGGCCTCACATTTGGGTTTCCATGGAGCCAGAATTTGCGGAAGGCAACATTTACTTAAGCAACCCTTTACAACATACTATAAGGAAACCAAGTCCCAAATTTAGTTGAGCTAGGATGGTGCGTTGTGATTTATAAAAAGAAATCGTTGTGTGTTTGGTAGAGCTGAACATGGTGATTTTGTGTTCGAAACAATAACTGTCACTAGTATTCAAATCCCCCATCCACCTCACCCCCCGCCCCCACCCCACCCCCAGGGTTTATGAGATGACGAGTTGTCGTTGTCAGTTGCCCGTTCGTCGTCCTCTGTGAACACTCTTGCAACTTCATTATTATTAATCTTTACCAAACTGCTAATTTTCATATATTTTTTATATCTCTTTATTACTGTAGAATAATAAACGAATAAACAAGTAATGTTAAACAATACTATAAATAATAAAATATAACAAAAAAATTAAATCGGCATGAAATATGTGTAGTTTAAACACACTATATACAAAATGTTTTACGATTGTAGCAATAAACGGTTCTATTCTATTCTATCGACGGTGCATGGTGGGTTGGGTATGGTGATCTAATATGCGCATTGAACTGTGGTAAGAATTTTAAACAAGATGGCGTAAAATTGGATAATTCGGAAATGTGTCGATATATTCGTGATAAATTTGGATAATCTGAGATATTTCATCGTGGCAGGTAAATTTTGAAACACCAATCGATTCAAAAAAAATCTTCTTTCAACCATGCATATATTAATATACAAACAATGCTGTTAAAAGCGTGAAACTTCCCAACAGATTCCGTTGGGAAAGTCCAGTCGTAAAATGTGCAATAATCAATACAGTTGATGCTCGCCAATACGAAAAATTTCAAAGAGCATTAAACGTGTATTTTAACACACTAGCAGTAGGCTAGCCTAATAAATTGGCTCCTATGCAGTTTTTTTTTTATTCTGACGTTCTATGTAACTGCATATACGCCTAATTTCCTTTGCAAAAAACGCGACTTGAAAAAACGCTCGATCACCCATGTGATTTTCGAACGAAATTGAGCAGCATATCAGACTTATGTGCGTAAACCATGACGATAATCTAACAAAATAATAAGTTATTTACCGTTGATGCTCGCCAATACGAAAATTCAAAAGAGCATTAACGTGTATTTTAACACACTAGCAGTAGGCAGTCCAGATATCTGCAAAGTACTGATTTATCTGTTAGCCTAAAAGTATTTTGGTAATAAAACCTCCGTTTCGGTTCATCGAACTTCCTTTCCGGTCCATTTCGGTAAATCGAATCTCCATTTCGGTCCATTTTGGTAAATCCTCTCCATTTCGGTCCATTCGGTAATTCGAGTGACCGGATGTTTCCTTGGAACAGAAAAATATGAAAAACGAAAGTGAACATTCAAAGAGGGTACATTTTTATAGCATAATGGGTGTGGCTGATCAACTGAAAGATACCAAGAAAGGACGATTATCCTATGAAAGAAATGCTTCCGTACAAGTGTTAAGGTTTGTGCTCTGCCTATTACATCAACCTGATTGACTTTTTAGTGTGGGTGGGGTATAAATTATCACAGGAACTGGTTAGGGCCAGTTTCCCACCGTCCAAGCCCAATTTCCGTCATTCTCATTTACACTGTAAAGTACTTACGCGATGTTACATATTGACAGATGTTTAGTACTGAAGATTAGAAACAGAAGATTAAACCAAAAAGTAAATAAGCGGTACAAAAACGAAAGGGATTTCTCAAAAAAAATTGTTTACTTGCTTATATGCGTTGGGGATGCACTTGCATTAATGCCGCTTAATAAATTATTTAAAAAAAAAATAACACTGTTATTCATAACTTTCACATCTGGTCAACTTCCGGTAGGTCAAGATATTCAGTAGGTGAAAATAAAGGGGTTTACTCGGACTTTATCCTCAATCTCTATATGAAAAATGAAAATATTAGACCATCATTTAAATTAAATGTATCCTTATTGGCGTTTTAAAATCAGACAACACCAAAAGAAGATGCATAGATGTACATAAAAAACAAAGCTTTTAATATACTTATCTCTACAAACTAGTTTTATAAAGGGCTAAAGTCAGTTGAGCACCAAGGATAAACACCGAGTTTACCCCCTACCAGAATGTGGAGGTGTTATATTTTATTGATCACTGATTGGTCAAATTATTTTGATGATGTCATGTGAAAGTTATGAATTACGTCATATTTTTATATTCGCTATCTGTTTGAGTTACACATAAGGCCTAAAAAAATAATTGTGTGGTTCTGGTAACATGTTCAAAATTGGTAGGTAGGGTAGGTGTGATTTTTTTTTAAGGATTGTTTTTTATGAACGCAAAGAAGATGCACTGAGTTATGTACTATTCATAACTTTCACATCTGGTCAACTTCCGGTAGGTTGAAATATTCAGTAGGTGAAAATAAAGGGGTTTACTCGGACTTTATCCTCAAATTCTATATGAAAAATGAAAACATTAGACTATGATTTAAATTAAATGTATCCATATTTTTGTTTTAAAATCGACAACACCAAAAGAAGATACATAGATGTACACAAAAAATTAAGCTTTTAATATAATTATCACTATAAACTAGTTTTATAAAGGGCTAAAGTCAGAGCACCAACGATAAACACCGAGTTTACCCCCTACCAGAATGTGGAGGTGTTTTATTTTATTGATTACTGATTGGTTAATTTATTTTGATGATGTCATGTGAAAGTTATGAATAATTACTGTAATTATAATTGTTTTCTATTTGCTCTTCACTTGTGTACATACATACTTTATATTGTTATTTTTTTATTTTATTTCTTTTTGAAATGGACCAAAAAAACACATCGGTCGTTTCGCACATCATTTTGATAGTACTAAGTCGTTTCGCCCATCATCTATCAGGTATTGTATTTGATTGTGCATTTAATGAGTTTTATTAAACTGAATAATAAATTAAGGTATAATCATAGTGTTAACATATATATTATCTGTAAAAAACCCGTTAAATTACTCATAACTGTTATCCAAATGTATTGGCGAAGAACATATATAAAAAAAATATTATATAGATATATATATATATTCAGGCTTAAAAAAAAAAAAATATATATATATAGTTATTTATATGTCGATAAATTTGTTCTTTGAACAATACTAGCTTAAAGGTATCCCGCTAATTCATCATAACTACTTGCATTCCGGCTGATTGCACGTGTTAAGAAGCAAGCTATAATCACATAAGTGTTGCCGCGCACATTTCTTGAATAAACACAATGTTTATTTGCTAATCTGTTAACTGCTAATTATGATCAATTAGTATGAAATCACAAGGGTTTCTTTAACAATCAATGACTTAACCGATCTTTTAAAATATTAATTGCCATAAAACACATTATAATTATGGCTTATTTTATTTCTTTATTAAGTCGAAGTTAACGAAAAACAATATTTAGAAAATAAATAAGTAAACATTTTTTCAAAGACACACACGACAAATGATCCTAGATTAATACGTTGACATGCTAAGTTTAATGCTTGATAAAATCTTCAATATTACATGTAATACATCTATATTTTCTCTAGAGTTGTAGGCTGTTTGATACTGTAGATATCTTTGAAATACGGGTAAAGGTAATATAAACAATAAACACAACTGTAGTCTAATTCATTTTTTATTCAAAGTAAATGACAAACAGTAATTATTAACTATTTGGGATGATGAAAGTTTATGCTTTTTCCTTCGAGAGGCTTGCATGTAGTCATCATCTGAAATAGAAATTATTGAATTTATAACAAATAAAGATTTAATATTGCAAAAATAATTATCTATCTTTCAATATTTGATTCATTCAAAGTGTTTTAATGATTTTTTTACATAGAAAACACAAGTTAATATATTCTTCTAAATACGAAATTCAATACTTGATTAATTGAAAAATGTTTTTCTAATCCTACAGGGCTCCAAGAAAATTAAAATTGGGGAATAGCCCAGGGCAAGTAGATTTCAAAAGTCCACTTGCCCTGACTGAAAAGTCACTTGCCCTGATTTTTTTTTACCTTGCCCCAAAATTATTATTACCAATGAATAGTTGCCGTTACATTATTTTGTCGATATCAAATGTTTTTCTTTTTTACTTTGCTTTATTTAATTAATTAATAATACACATGTGATTAGAATCAAACTAGAAGGTTCTATTTTCCTTTTATATCCATTGCATCACATAACTAAAACAATATTTTTTTTTATTTTTACTGTTTTAGGATCGCGCCGCAAATCACGTCAAAGACCGTTCCGGGTCTCGCACATTAAACCATCTAAAACAGGTGCACGTTCCCGGTGTTACTTAGCAGCTTGCATTTGTGAATAAGCGTTCGTTGTTAAACGTTTTTAAGATACAGACTTGCTATTTAGAAAAAGAATATACAGCAATTCATCGAAAGGAAGTATATTAAAACGAAATCTACGTTCAAACTATTAATATTCTAATGATATTTCTTCTTCTGTCCAACGTGACAAATTTGCGTGAATATGAAAGCTGTAATGCGATTGGTTCAAATCATGTAATCAACCAATGAAATGCGCGCTTTCAAATTGATGAACTTCAATGAAGGGAGATTATTTTTAACAAATACGGCTGCAAATTAGCCTACACGCAATAAAACACAATTTCTGGTTGTATTTTTGATTGCCCCGAGATTTTTTTAGACTAGCCCGACGGGCAACCATTTTTGAAAGAGAGACTAGCCCGATTCAGATTGGACTAGCCCCGGGCGTCGGGCTATCGTATTCTTGGAGCCCTGTCCTAAAATACAATAGTTCTAACTCAAAATAAGTATTTGCATAGGTAATTATTCCTCAGTATATATATATATAAGGTGGGCGAAACGACTATCTCTATGATGGGCGAAACGACTATCCGTGAAACAACCGATGTGCGAAACGACCCGTTGTCGGGTATTCGTAGGTAGGGTCGGGTGACCCGAACCACACATTTTTTTTTAGGCCTATTTACCCATTGTTATAGTGTAAATTGTCGTCGTGAAACATTATAACACTGACGTTACTAGGCGCATTGTTATAGCGATCGAGGTGTATGATGGAACAATGGAAACATACAGTTTTTATAACGAAATTGTTGAATAGACTTGCAAACATGTTTTAAATTCATAAAATGTTACTGTATCATGACCTAGATAAATCTATCACTCAATAAAAAACATGACAAAAACAATTTTTTTTGGTGTCAAATTTCCAGGAAGAGGTAACCTAATAGAAAGCATGAATATACAGGTACCGTGGATTTGAACTGCCTATACGCCCTTTGCTAAATTCTCGATTTATCTGCCGAATGGCGAATAAGTTGGTTCCCTAATTACTCTGCGGTAAACAACAGGGTACCAAGTGCGCGGTGACCATTATTGATGCGATTGCTTATCCTCAAATGAGTTGATGCTGACATAAAACTGAATTATTAACATACTACTACGCGATCTATTTCAAATATCGAGTTAAGTTATTTAAATATCAGGGCCTCCTCTTGCCATTTTTTTTCTTGCGCCAGCACTTGCGCCAAATGAAAATAGTTGGAGCCAAATTGGAGAAATTGGAGCCATTTGGCTCTAATGACCCAAGCCATATTTGTGGAGTATCTGCGGACCAATGGAGGGCCAAATAGGTTGTTTTTGTATGCCCGGAAAGTTCGAGGATTATTTGAAGACGTTAAAGGTGCGTAAAAATCAAATTAAGCTGACAATTCGTCTACTATGTGGACTCCGTATACTGTTGGTAATGGCGGGAATTGAGCCGAACCCAGGTCCATCTTCGTCGCAAAGTCACAGTTCATCTAAATCACATTCTACTACTGGTGCCAATAGTAATTCTAAAGTCAGAAATACACGAACACGTCAGTCTACAATATCGGTAACCGAAGCGGGAGACCTGGGACTTCCTAGTGGCCGACAGTCAATGCCCAGCAATACACAAAGTGAGCTGACCCAGTTAATATTGTCGATAAAACACGATCTCAACACGACATTTCTTCTAGAGTTTTATGTATGAATGTATTTTTAATGTGAAAATAAGAGATTGGTTTATATCTGGTACACTAAGGAATGAAATGAATAAAGCCAAACAATATTAATTAAAAATATTAATATATATGTTTTCGAACCCCCAATATCTGGAAAGTTTCTACATCGCATGTTTGCTTAAATCAACTAGCTGAACCTAATGACAGCAGGAATCATACATAGAGGCTTTCATTTGATTGTTTAAGATGTATAGGTAGGCCTTTATATCAGTAACAAGTTCAGAACCTGCCGTTTTCGTATCTCCGGAACCGCGAAAACCCATGACATTCGCTTATCTTTACGTCTTTTTTCAATTTATTTTGAAAAGATGAACTGCCATATACATTAAAAATATATTTTGGCAATGAAATACACATAAAACCTCCTCGAAACTGATTAATGAACAAGTGTTTTGTGTAAAATGTTTGCATTTTTTTATGAAATCCAGATTCAGACACCTGGAAATTATAAATGAACAAAACCAAAATGTCACGTGGATATAGTCAATCATGTAAAATATGTAAATTAATGAGGTGTTGATTTGTGTTTGATTGGTTAGAACCTGATTGGCTAGATAATATTCAGTGGTGTAATACTTTATGGTTGCAAGGTGTTACAAGAGAGACCTGATTACCCCTCCGAGGCGAAAACGACAGTCATCAGTTGTTATTTAGGGATTAAGTTAATTACCGGAACACTAAAGGTTATCAGCTTTGTTTGTTTATTTAATGTTAAGTGTTTGTACGTGGTAGGTGTCAATTGGTTAGTTATGTTGTTTTATGTACACTTGTCACGGTGATTAGTGTTGAGGTCTATTTGTAACAGGCCGCTAACAGCAGAGAAATTAAACAAGTTTGGCTTTTTGGCAATCTTGATGTCGCCAAACACATTTGCCAAAGCTTTGAATTTAGAGCCATTTCCTTTTTTCTTTCCCCATTGGCGATGCTCAGAGGAGGGCCTGAAATATGCATGTATTGCTTTTGATTTATTGAAAAAATTATGGAATTCATAACTTGGATTTTAACGGCGAAAATACACTCGACTGGCCTTATGCGATCACTTTTCGCAATTTTATAAAATCGACATCTCCTCTGAAACTGCTTGAAGGATATTAATGAAACTTCATCACAATGTTACTTGGGAGGGTCCCTCTCAGATTTGTGTTTTTTGCGTCCGCCAGTCATCCAAGATGGCTGCCATGGCTAAAACTAGGTCAAATTTAAGGAAATTTCAAACGACATCTCCTCCAAAACCACTTATTCCATTCTACTGATATATCATATACATGTTCCTTGGGTTGGCCTCTATCAAGTTTGTGTTTTTCGTTATCATCTAATAATCAAAATGGCCACCACGGCGACCCAAAATTTACATAGAGTTATATAGGAAAATATTAAAAATTACATCTTCTGTGAAACCGCTCCAAGGATTTTGATGAAACTTAAGCACAATGATATTTGGGATTGTCCCTCTCAGATTTGTATTTTCCACGGGCGCCAGTCATCCAAGATGGCCGTCATCGCTAAAACCAGGTCAAATTTAAGGACATTTCAAACGACATCTCCTAAATGACATTGCATTCTTGTGAAATATCATATACATGTTCCTAGGGTTAGCCTCTATCAAGTTTGTGTTTTTCATTATCATCAAATAATCAAAATTATTCAAAATGGCAGCCACGATAACCCAAAGTTTACATAGTTATATATAGGAAACGATTTTCTTGGGTTGGCCTCTATCATGTTACATCATACAAGTAGAGCGTCTACATGCCCTCTTGGGCCTCTTGTTTCTTTTTCTACAGTTTTCGGCTTAAATCGAGAATGTACATTTCTAGAAATTTAACTTCTCTTTCATTTACAGTACGATATTCAAAATAATTATTGTGTAGATCTGGTTTATGTCCTTGGATTTCTGTATACGGTAGTCTTTGTTTTGTTCTCAAATTACGCAGTTGAAATTGGTTGAAAATGCATAATAAAAATCTTGAGTAATTTTCAAAAAAAATGTATACACATTTTAAGAAGTCAAACTACTGTTTTATTTATGTTTCAATATTCAAAATAATTATTCCTTTGTATTGCCATTATTGTGAAGATATGGTTTATGGCGTTGGATTTCTGTATTGCCTTTGTTTTGTTCTCAAATTACGCAGATGAAATTGGTTGAAAAATTCATAAAAAAAATCTCGAGTATTTTCCATAAACATGATAAAAATGTATACACATTTTAAGAAGTCAAACTACTGTTTTATTTACCATGATTTACAGTACTATACTCAGCAAAAATATTAAAAGAAAACCATGCTACAATTGTTAGTTCTTTCTTACTGTCTCAGATTCTGCAGGAAAACAAAGTGGATACTTTTTATTTTTGCCGAGTATATATTCAAATTAATTATTTCTTTGTATTGCCATTATTGTGTAAATTCAGTTATGATGTATGTGTTATATAATTATGTGAACGACGCGATATCTGTATATTCGGAATGACACGTTTGACTTTGGGGTACTTGCGTGCAAAAAAAGATAAATATTATAACGATAACCAACATCCTGTTATTTGAACCACAAGACAACCCTTTGATTATATTTGTTACCGCCCTTCTAAGGATTGTTAAGGGGACAATATGCTGAAATACCGCGCACGACCACCTTGTATATTCGGTATGACACATCTGACTTAGGGTTGGAAGGGTGTAATAACAAAAAAGGAAAGCATTCCACCGATTATTACATTTTTTGGCACACATGGTGACAAAACTGAATTGTATCAAAAAAGACACAGACACGTCGACCGTACTGTATATTCGGTACCGAACGGTGTGAATTAGAAGGCCAGGCATGCAATATGGAACAATATACCACTAAATGAATATCCTGTTTATATTGAACCACATACCTAATATATCTGTGATTGAACATAACAAGATTAACACAACTGAAGCCAATTTCAAGTCGAGTTACCTAATGAGCCAGCTAACTTACGTACCTACATGTATCATTATGCACGTATATGTACAATTTGCTGAGTCACATGATCATTGTCGCAGTTTCACATACGGTCATGTTATTTATTTTGTTTATTAAAGTTAAAACAGAAGTCACTTTATAGAATAAAGAATAATCTCTCAGCTAGCATAAGTACGTTTCCCAAAAGAAACAAATCAGCAACGATCTGAATATAAATATTAACAATTTGCTGTGTCACGTCACTGTCGCAGTTTCGAATTATTACGGATAAACAAACGGATATTTTGTTATTTAGTTAGTTTTTAGTAAAGATAAAACAGACATCACTTTATAGAAGAAAAAATTACCCCTCAATGTGTCTGAATTAGCCAGCTAACTTAAAAACTTTTCCCAAAATAAACAAATCAGCAACGATATGAGGGTCATTCAATAAGTTCTGACACTAACGCGTTTTAACAATTATGTGCTAGTTGTGAGTGTTGATGTTTGATACCAAATGAACGAGAGTTTCAATACCATTCCATTGATGGTAAAATGAATGCTGTATCTTTTGTGTGACTAAAGTTATAGAACATTTAATACATATCACTTATACATACTGAGACATTTTCGTCCTGAGTGTTTTCAGGTATGTTAATTGTTACTTTTTTAAATGCCTGTATCTCTTCAAGAACTTGTCAAAGACCTTTGAAATTTCTCATACATTACCAGTTATATCTGTGCATTACAAGATTCAGAATTTAAGCATGGTAGATGAAAAGGCATTGTCTTAGAAATTAACATTTTAAGCTAACGTGTAAAATTAATTTAATGATAAATGGACATTAAATGGAATAGCGTTTTTCGATGAACAATATTTTCACTAAACATTGTACCAAATTATACAATAATGTGTTGAATATGAAATTTAAACACTGAAGGATTAGGATTTGTAAAAAACTATGAAAACATATTAATACTATGAGAATAATTACGACATTTAAAAGATATAATAACATTTCCGTAAACAAAATGAAGAAAATCAGTGTTATTTCTGCTAAAATTAAGGGATATGCATTCACTCATATCTGGTTTGCAGCAAGACCTTTCCGAATTCTTGAAAATCATTTTCATGGATTATGGGCGAATAACAACAGATGGGTACAAGAAAATTTAAAAGCATAAAATTATTCAAATAATTTTTACAACATTTGGTAACAAGGACATTTTCAGAGATGCCAGTATCCAAAAGGTGTGGTAGGGGGAGGTAATTCAGGGGTATAAATAACCGGAAAATTTTCATTTTTGTTGTGGAATTTAAGAGAGCGAACCCAGTAGTACTATAAATACACTACTTTATCTCAGTGTAATATCCAGTTCAAAGGATATATGCCTATTGACTGAACTTTTTGAAGCACCCTCGTATGTATATATATATATATTTTTTTTTTCATTTGCCGAGTCACTGTCGCTCAAACGGTCAAACGAACATATTTTTTTGGTTTTTAGTTGTTTTTTAGTAAAGCTAAAACAAAATGACTGTATAGAATATAGAATTGTCTTTCAACTCGTCTTTGAAATAGCCAGCTATCTTAAATAATTTTCCCAAAACAAATAAATTAACAACGATATGTATACTAGGTTTTCTTAGATTTGATAAATTCGTAAGACGGTTCGTAATTTAGCGCAACACGCATGCTCCAAAAACCCTTAACCGTACGCGCAAGTATTCATGGGTTAATTATTATTCGGCAGATAAATTGGATTTACGATATGTTTCGAATCCAGAGTATGTACATGTAGATCTATAAAGAAAGTAGAGTAAAAATTGTCCGGATACATAGATTTGTCTGAAACATTTTATGGTTATGTTTACATAAGTGATGGAAAGTGGCCCCGAGTAGCTGTATCAGCATTTGGAAGTAAACAAAAAATATACGAAATTTAAAAAAAAATGCAAAAAAAAGTCACCATGTTATTTGTTGAAAACAAACATATTTAAAGTTTTACTGAAAAATTATCCTAATATTTATACCCCCACCTACCCCACATGAGTGGACATGTGCATACTACCATGACGTTCCGGTTCGATAATTTTACTATTTCTCTAAAACTCCATGTTATAATTTCGTGAAACTTGCTACGAAGCATCAATATCAAGTGAATATGCGCATATTATCGTGACGTTCCAGTTCACTAATTTTCCACTGAGTTATGGCCCTTTGTATTTCTAATATATATATATATATATATAATACAAAATTCTTGTCCTGGCTATTTCTCTAAAACTCCTTGTAAGAATTTATTGAAACTTGCTAGAATGTATCAATATCAAGTGGAGATGTGCATACTGTAATGACGTTTTGGTTCAATAATTTTCCACTGAGTTTATGGCCCTTTGTATTTTTAATGCATTTCATACTTGGTAGTCAAATAGAAAATTCTTGTTCGGGCTATTTGTCTAAAACCCCATGTTATAATTTCGTGAAACTTGCTACAAAACATCAATATCAAGTGGAGATGCGCATTTTGTCGTGACGTTCTGGTTCTGATAATTTTCCACTCAGTTATGGCCCATTGTATTTTTAATGTATTTCATACTTGGTAGTCAAATAGAAAATTCTTGTCCGGGCTTTTACTCTATAATATATCTAATAGGAACAAAGTCTTGTATGTTTATCACCCACTCCCTACCCCACCCCCGACCTCGGAGTTTGCCGAATCCTTCATCTGTAGACCATCGAGAACTGATAATGCCAGAATATTAAAGCGCCCCCTTGTGATTACCTGAAATTATTTGCGGACGTTTGCATGATGTCATGTTGTAAATAAACACACAATTACGTCACTTACTTTTTGTGTCACCCTTTGGAAAAAAGCCAGACATAGCCCTTCCCACACACACACATACTTCCCTGGCCCCACCCACTCCACATGAAAATTATTGAAACCTAGATACGATTTACTAATTTACTTAAAAAAGCAAGTGTATACTTATAACTGAATAATATGGGTAAATAGAAATTTAGAAATTTAGAATTAATTATGTTTGTTCGAAATGGGCATTATGTAATCGGACAGGTGTGCTATCAAATCGTAGATATTGCCGCCGGGCGAAGTGGCATGTTTTGTCACAAGTGATATGAAAGAGTATACAGTATAGCTGGTCGAGATGGAATTTTACATTTTAAATAGCGTTTTATACACTATGAGAGAACTGCTTTGTTGTGGTTGGGAAAACAGTAATATAGTTATCTGATCTAATAAGTATACAATGTATTGGACTTTAAAAGTAATAATGGCTGTGTTGTTGTTTTCTAGCACATTTGATCATGTTTCTGTTCCTTATTGTTTTCTACATAAATTTAATATTTTAAGATAAGGTAGAAGAACATTTCGTAAGCTTTCTTTTCCCTGTCATTAAATTACATTGAAATGGATTTTTTATTGAAATCAGCTTTTTTTTTCAACAAGAGGTGCTAATCGCGAGTTCAAATACTGATTGAAAGATTTTCCTGTTGTCTGTTCACGTTGAGAAATAAATGGTGGTCTGAATGTTTTGAAGTCTTGCTTGGAAAATATCATAGTCAGTGGAACTAGTTAGGCCAATTTCCCCAAAAATGTCATCTAATATCTGTTTTATTCCTTTAATGGGATAGCTGACACTGTTTCTAAGTAATCATTCACGTTCTTTCTTAAATGATGTGTGCACAGCACATATGTTGAGGCTGGGAAACAGTAAATAATTGCTTCCTTCATTGCAGTCGTCTGCGATGTTTTGAAGAAACGATGAGTATGGTATTTTGCTGGAGTTACTGTGTATAAGTGTTGGTTCGAACGAGATACATGTGTGATCTTGTGTTTTTCTGCTCACCACAGACACATTCTTATAAACAGTGTAATTTGGAAATCTCCTAGGTTGTATGTTTTGTCTATTCCTAAAGCTGCACCACTTTCTTTACAACAAAACCTTTTTATGTCTTTAATTTTTTGCTCTGTGTATAAAATTCCTTTGTTATGATGCTCTTACAAAATCATGCCGTTGAACCAAATTTTTGACAGTTAATTCCAGTCTTCACGGAAAACATTTTGAGCTACCGTCGGGCATGTGACTTGCAAAAATTTACTAGCCCAAACACATTTCTACTGACTTGAATTTTTTAACGTGTTATTTTTAGACAAATATGTATATTTCACAGAAAGTTACATTTTCTGTATAATAATATCCCAAATAATTAAATAAAATAAAGAACTTAATTGTTTTGAAACCTTATTCTCAGTCATCATGGTCTTTGGGTCTGAAAATTTCGGGTTCTGTTTATTTCACAAGTTTTTTTTCTGTAGTCACTAACGTCTGCATTACTTTTTTTCTGCCGGGTTACGCTCTTTCAAAATAATGAAGAAAGCTCATCATAGGTTGCAAATTAGACTTAAAATGATCTTCATTTCGTTATCAGTCAGGTTTACATCGCGGTATTGATTCATATTAAATATTGCTCCTTCGTACCCAACGTCGTCCGAATACAGCAAATAAACAACTGAAAACCAGTCTTTTCTGAAAACAAGAGTTGTTTCCGGTGATGTATAAACAAATTAAACCTCTTTAAATTAATTTTATAAGCTGTCAATATATGACTCTCGTGTTTCAGTATTAAATTGTCTCTCAATCATTTTACATTGAGTTATATTATGTATATATAGAAAAATCTAGTGGCATTACTATTTTATTGTTACTTCCTGTGTACTGCATGTCACCCATTTATATAAATGTTTATTTAATCATGTCCCTCATTCTATTTAATCATGTCCTTCATTAGAATAAATATGTATTTGAAAATGTCAAGTGTTTGTATCTAGATCCCCTGAATGAGAACAGAGCTGTGATCACCTTTCGGCCGTCAACAATTGCTCAATCAACATCTCAGTAACCGCTTGGTCAATTTTGACCAAACTTCACACGAATGATCCCGAGATCAATGTTTTTCAAATTTATTAAAATTAGGTCAGTGTGACATTCAAGATGGCCACCATTTCCATAAATGGCCGAAAGGACGTGATATGAGGGGTCTTGATAGGAATTTTAAAACTACTTCAATAACCAATCAGCATTGAGTATTTGTTACGAACTATGATAGATAGACTGATTCGATTTTCTAGAACAACACAATGTGTCATTGCTGTGTTACCTCATGTATAGGACTGTCTCTTTAGATTCTGGTCAACTTACTCGATGGTACATAAATTATGGATGGTACCTGTTCTGAAATAAGAAATATACATTAAATGTTATACTGAAAAATACTCCCGAAGAAACACTCCTTGATTTACATGCTGTACTATTTTACATTAATTTTTCAGTCATTATTGAGGTATTGGCCCTCTCCGTCGTTGCTTTAGGTGCTTCCGAACATTTACACATAAGATAATTTAAACTTTTTGTTGTCACCTTCATTGCTTTAAATGTCTTTGAAATATGCACGAACACAGAAAGTTCATTCATTATTAGGGGATTGCGCTTCCATTCCTTTCTGTCTTGATCCTCTTGGAACTATATACAGAAGGCAGCACTTTCCCGCTATAGCCAGAAGGTGTGTGATTTACCAGCCACTTTTAGCTGTTCACAATACAACAACAAAAGGAAGAACTATAAATCACTCACCTACTTTTAACCCTTTTACCGCCAAATTTCAAATGCCGTCTGCTAAAATTCAAATTCAAACCTTCCGGATATATTTTATATTTATGGAGTTATGAAAAACATTCTTAGTGAGTGGTGAACAGTGTAAACCCTAATCAGCCTGTCCAGTGTGCATGTTGGTCTGGGTCTACACATCTTTTAAAATCAATGTTTTCGACTGTGGCAGCGAAAGGGTTAAATCTTTTCTTGTTACTCAAAAACATTTAGAGAAAGTCATGTAGAAGATTCAGTCAATGTCAGGGATTGCTCCTCCCGACACTTACTGCAAGAGTTTTGTTACTTTATTAAATATATTAAATTATTTGTTATATAGAACGTAAACTTTTTCAGTCACTATTGGAGGATTGCTACTCCTCATCCTTGCTTCAAGTGTCTTGGACCTTATATAAAAAACGTGCTCAGTCGCTGTAACAGGAATATATTCAGTCACTATTGGAGGATTGCTCCTACGCACTCCATGTATAGAATGTTAACTTTTTTAGTCACTGTTGGAAATTGCATGGAATGTTGCATTTGTCAGCACTGAGAGAGGATTCTCCTCCTCACCCTTGCGTCAGTTACCTTGGACCTGTATGTTGAATGTGAGCTTTTTCAGTCACAGGTAAAGGATTGCTCCTCGTCACCCTAGGGCCTTGCTTCAGTTGCCTTAGACCCGTATATAGAATGTTAACTTGTTTCAGTCACTGGTAAAGGATTGCTCCTCCTCACCCTTGCTTCAGTTGTCTTGGACCTGTATGTTAACTTTTTTCAGTCAGAGGTAAAGGATTGCTCCTCTTCACCCTTTCTTCAGTTGTCTTGGACCTGTATATTGAATGTTAACTTTTTTCAGTCAGAGGTAAAGGATTGCTCCTCTTCACCCTTTCTTCAGTTGCCTTGGACCTGTATATAGAATGTTAACTTTTTTCATTCACAGGTGAAGGATTGCTCCTCCTCACAAATGCTTCAACTTGACCTGTACAACTCAGTACAGGAAACTGAAGCATATATTGAATGCTAACTTTTTCAGTCACAGGTGAAGGATTGCTCCTCCTCACTGTTGCTTCAGTTGCCTTGGACCTGTATATAGAATGTTAACTTTTTTCAGTCACAGGTGAAGGATTGCTCCTCCTCACCCTTGCTTCAGTTTCCTTGGACCTGTATATAGAATGTTAACTTTTTTCAGTCACAGGTGAAGGATTGCTCCTCCTCACCCTTGCTTCAGTTGCCTTGGACCTGTATATAGAATGTTAACTTTTTTCAGTCACAGGTGAAGGATTGCTCCTCCTCACAAATGCTTCAGTTTCCTTGGACCTGTATATAGAATGTTAACTTTTTTCAGTCACAGGTGAAGGATTGCTTCTTCTCACACATGCTTCAACTGGACCTGTACATTTACATAAAATGTTAACTTTTCAGTCGCTATTGAATGATTGCTCCTCACCACCCTTGATCCAAGTGTCACGGGGCTTTACACAGAATGTTAAAACCTGGCAAGATAGTGAAGAAGAAAAGACAGATGGAGAGAAGCCTGTGACCATCAGTGAGATAATGACAGTGAAGACTGGAGTGTCTAGGAAGGAGTCCCTACCATCAACCAGCTCTGAGTGCGTATTTGAGTATTTTTTTGTGGCAATACCAGTATGCACATCTGGCATTGTCACACTATTTGTATAATGAAATATACCGAAAATATCCTTCATATATCATAATAAATGTTTGTTTACAATTCTCAAACTGATTGAATGCAGTATCCTGCATACTCACTAACTGTTAAACGGGGCAGGAAACAAGAGCATAGTTACAACTATATTTTGTAATTGTTGAAAAGTCACAAACACAGTAGTGATAAAAGAATCAGGAGAATATAATATAATTGAAATACTTTTTCATTGCACTTAAGCATTATATACAGTGCCATGGCCCTGCATATGGCCATAGCTGTTGTGTAATATACACAGGGAATTCTATGCTCGCATTAACCATTCGTCAAAACGCCATAGGCGAAAAGTAACCCAAACCGGCTAATGAAAATCGTAAGAAATACATTGCAAATCGGCAGACATCGGCAGTCTCGCGATTGCAAATTTCCGACCAACTTTGTCTAAAATATCTCGGAAAATCTCAAATTCAAATACACAAAGTCTTTAACTGTTTATAAGCCAATATCCTGCTGGGTTTATAAGCTAGATAGCGACAAAAAGTTTGAACTGATAACTAATTATCGCTGTGTTTATTGAAAACCGCTGTCGAATTGTCATATGTGCGGTGGACGCCGCCCGCTTTTCCGCCTCGCGATAT
Source organism: Cyrtodaria siliqua (assembly GCA_037043455.1). Classification (NCBI taxonomy): domain Eukaryota; kingdom Metazoa; phylum Mollusca; class Bivalvia; order Adapedonta; family Hiatellidae; genus Cyrtodaria; species Cyrtodaria siliqua. The sequence continues at coordinate 18,236 of JAWPHD010014481.1, forward strand.
CATTCAACTAATTTGTGTCCCCGCGCTCATTATTATCCATATATTTAATTGCAACTTTCGAGCCAGGTAAAACATCAAATGACGTGGCGCCCTCCCTCTAGCGGCCAAAAGGGCTGATCAAAACATAACGTTTGACAATGTTTGTTTAAGAATTAATAAGCCAGTGATGCTCTGTTTAAAGGGTGTTGGTCTTTTTGAACTTTACGATCAGTGGTAAGTGTTGAGTGCCCACTAATTAGTTGTACACATAGTAGTGTAACTGAACTGGAACAAAGGCAAGTGTGAATGTGTTTGATCGGCTGTCTGTAAATTGGGAATCAACATGAACATGAAACACCTTTTATATTATACAAACGGTAGGTGGGATTACTCAAAATATTGGTACAGTTGTAGAATGAAGTGGCTTTTATAACTTGTTCTATGCATGATAGTCGTGGTGTACATGTATGTATCATTTCTGAATTTTGTCTCTCAATGCAACGCGATTTTTCTAGCTTCTTTGGAACCCCTGTTAGATGAACTTGTTTTATGTGCCTCAGCTTAGCCTTACATTTTTGTCTCTGTTATATATTGTTATTGGGTTTTTTTCTATGAATGTTAGCATATTGAAATGCATTTAATAAAAATAAAAAATGTTCTAATAAATGGTGACGAGAGTCTGTCTTTTTATATTTTCTTACTCTATGCATGCATTCATTCTGAACTTTTTAGAGGGACACACGGCAATCTTTATTTTTTAAAAACTCATGGTGTCCGGCTAGTTTTTCTGCATAACTTGCATTTGTTCAATCATTAATATTAATTATAAGAATAGTATTTAGCAATTTGTTTTTGTATATTATTAATTTTTGATATTATTGCACTAATAATTATTAAGACTCATAGTATAATAAGACGAAATAGTGAATACTTAATTGATTTATTTAAATGTCACCAGGGTAAAAGTAAAAACGATACTGGATATAAATGATATATAAATTGAGACACACATTTCAAACACTTCAAGATTGCCGTGTGTCCCTTTAAAATATCAGTCTTGACAATTTTTAGCTCTACTGGCCAAAGGCCAGCAGAGCTTATGGGATGCCGAGTTGTCCGTCGTCCATCCGTCGTCCATCCGTCGTCCATTGTCCGTTGTCCGTCGTCAGCGTTAACTTTTGTCTCGTTGAGACGATAGGGCCTTAATTTTTCATCCTATCTTTACCATACTTTAACAGGTTGTTAATATCAATGAAAGCTCGGACAAGTTCGAAAACCAGCCATATCGGACAGTAACAGTGGAGTTATGGCCCTTGATTTAGTTAAAAATGCTATATTTTGCATCGTTAAAATGATAGGGGCTTCATTGTTCATACCGATCTTTACAAAATCTTTATCAGATTGTTAATGTTGTTGCAAGCTCCAACAAGTTTGAAAACCAGCCATATCGGACCAGTATTGGCGGAGTTATGGCCCTTGATTTAGTTAAAAATGCTATATTTTGTCTCGTTAAGACGATAGGGGCTTCATTGTTCATCCGATCTTTACCAAACTTTATCAGATTGTTAATATCAATGAAAGCTCGGACAAGTTCGAAAACCAGCCATATCGGATTAGTAAAAGCGGAGTTATGGCCCTTGATTTAGTTAAAAATGCCATATTTTGCCTCGTTAAGACGATAGGGGCTTCATTGTTCATCCGATCTTTACCAAACTTTATCAGATTGTTAATGTCGTTGAAAGCTCGAACAAGTTCGAAAACCATATTGGACCAGTAACAGCAGAGTTATGGCCCTTGATTTAGTTCAAAATTATATATTTTGTCTCGTTAAGATTTTTCATCCGATCTTTACCAAACTTTATCAGATTGTTAATGTCTATGAAAGCTTTGGTCAAGTTCGAAAAACCAACCAGATCGAACCAGTAACAATGGAGTTATGGCCCTTGATTTTGTTAAAAATGCTATAATTTGCCTCGTCATACGATAGGACCTTCATTTTGCATCTGATCTTTGCCAAACTTTAGCAGATTTTATGACTTCCTTTTTTATGGATGCCGAGTTGTCCGTCGTCCCTCGTCCCTTGTCCGTCGTCGGCGTTAACTTTTGGCTCGTTAAGACGATAGGGCCTTCATTTTTCATCCGATCTTTACCAAACTTTAACAGGTTGTTAATATCAATGAAAGCTCGGATGAGGTTGAAAACCAGCCAGATCGGACAAGTAACAGCGGAGTTATGGCCCTTGATTTAGTTAAAAATGCTATATTGCTATATTTTGCCTCGTTAAGACGATAGAGCCTTCATTTTACATCCTATCTTTACCAACCTTACCACATTGTTGATATCAATGAAAGCTCGTACAAGTTCGAAAACCAGCCAGATCGGACCAGTAACAGCAGAGTTATGTTCCTTAATTTAGTTAAAAATGCTATATTGTTATATTTTGCCTCGTTAAGACGATAGGGCATTCGTTTTTCATGCTATTTTTACCAAACTTTACCACATTGTTAATATCAATGAAAGCTCGAACAAGTTCGAAAACCAGCCATATCGGACTAGTAACAGCGGAGTTATGGCGCTTGATTTAGGTAAACATTTTATAATTTGCATTGTTAAGACGATAGGGGCTTCATTGTTCATCCGATCTTTACCAAATTTTATCAGATTGTTAATGTCATTGAAAGCTCGTACAAGTTCGAAAACCAGCCATATCGGACCAGTAACAGCAGAGTTAGGGCCCTTGATTTAGTTAAAATATATTTTGCCTCGTTAAGACCATAGGGGCTTCATTGTTCTTCCGATCTTTACCAAACGTTATCAGATTGTTAATATCAATGAAAGCTCGGACAAGTTCGAAAACCATTCATATCGGACTAGTAACAGCGGAGTTATGGCCCTTGATTTAGTTCAAAATCAAAATGCTATATTTTGCCTCGTTAAGACGATAGGGCCTTCATTTTTCATCCGATCTTTACCAAACTTTATCAGATTGTTAATGTCTATGAAAGCTTGGTCAGGTTTGAAAACAGCCAGATCGAACCAGTAGCAGCAGAGTTATGGCCCTTGATTTTGTTAAAAATGCTATAGTTTGCCTCGTCATACGATAAGGCCTTCGTTTTGCATCTGATCTTTGCCAAACTTTAGCAGATTTTATGACTTTCTTTTTTATATATTTTTTTTTTTTTTTTTATTTTTTTATTTTTTTTTTTTTTTGAAAATTTTTTTTTTTATATTTTTTTTTTTTTATTGTTTTTTTTTGAATATTTTTTTTTTTTTTTAATATTTTTTTTTTTGGAATATTTTTTTTTTTAGCTCTATGTTGGATCAGTCGGACCAGTAACAGAGGAGTTACGGCTCTTGATTTAGTTAAAAATGCTATATTTTGCCTCGTTAATACGGTAGGAGCCTTCATTTTGCATCTGATCTTTACCAAACTTTACCAGATTCTTTAGTTATGGCCCTGATTTAGTTAAAAAGCTGTTTTTTGCCTGAAACTTTCAAAAAAAACATTAAAGGCAGTCAATCACTTCATTGATGTTATAAGAGCCGTGTTAGCCAGTAGAGCGTCCACAGGCCCTCTTGGGCCTCTTGTTATTCAGTTACATTATATTGCATACAGTTTTTAAAAAGTTTTGAATATTATACAACTCAGCTTTTAATTATAAGCACTAAAGCAGAATGCAGCATGCATATGATATGGAAATATTGATACACTATAGGTTAAAAAGCATACTCTTGTTAATTTATAATTGATGTGTACGCAAACGCGAGGTTTTAGAGCCTTAAATTATAGTTCCAAATATCTCAGCAAAAGTCTGGCTAAAGACATTCTAATCTGGCTAAAGGAATTTTTAGGGCTTTAGCCAGATTTGGCTTAAAATCCTAGCGCTAGCCTAGGAATTGTCTTGTATGCTATCCCTTAGAAGTTGCTGTCCCAGATTGATAAAACATAGTGAATGATTCTCATTTATTTCAGATATTATTGAATGACCCTCCATTATTTCAGCTTTTATTATTGAAACACCCTCAAGGTGACTATTTTGTGTAACTATTATATTGGTTTTACATGAATGATCATTTGAGTGAGATGAGTTACCTGGTCATTGAAAAAGCATGGAAAGCTTGCTTATTTACTGCTACCATTCTACATGACTGATTAGCAGGTTTATGAATGGAGGCCCTCTTTACAGGTTTTTGTTTTGAGTAACAATGGTATATTTCTTGGTTATAGCTGTATAATGCTATGCAGGAAAAACAAGTTAAAAGTTAAGCTATATATTAGATTCAAAACCGTGCTGATAATTCTTTATTGTTTTAGAACAAATATAAAACCAAACCACAAACACAATTAATGAAAAAAACTGCTTCCACATGAATGTGTTTAACCCAGAGCCTGCTAAGGGCGACTACCAAAGCCTTTGTGTCCATTGTAAACCCAGATCAGCCCCGTGTGGGTCACGGGGCAAAGAATAGGGCCACTGCAGATTCCTTTGGAGGGGTAGGCAGAGGGGTAGAATTCCCCCAAATTCATGTTCATTTTGTCATTTTTTGTTCATATTCATTAAAGGTCTTCATCATGATTCCTGCATTGTTTCAGGTTCCATCTCACTCGCATCAAAAGAGCAGTGGCAGAAAAACAATAAACGTGGCTCCAGCGTATATGGAGTTTCTACGATAGAATTTGCAGCAACTCTGCAGTTCAGGGTGAGAAGGTTCTAGGCCCATTTTCCATATGTTATCTCGATGTACATGGAGGATGAGCCTGGCATGTTCATGCCTGTTAGGTGCCATATAACCTTTCATGTGTTGGTGCGCCTTAAAACCCAATTCAATTCCAATTCAAAAACCCAGATCAGCCTGCGAGTGCGAGTAACTCACAGGCTGATCAGGGTTTACAATGTCCAACTGCTCATCATTCATTTCTCCAAAACACCCCTTTGTGACATAAATGGATTGGTCTAAATTTTAAAAAAAAGGACAGTCCATTATTCATTCATAGACTAAGATTAAGGTGTATACAAAAGCTTTATCAGAGAGGCCTCTTGATCATAACACCATTTTCTCATGCAATTGGATGTCAGTGATTTACAGCTACCTATACAAGTGCTCTCCCTCTCACTTTACGTTACTATAGTGCCAGGGCTTATAATAGGCAGGGTTGTTTACATGGTTTTCAGAACAACACATAGTGATGGCTGCTTATGGAATAAGGTTGATGTCACCATTTATGATATAAAGCAGATATAATCTGGCTATTATTGTACAGCTTCTAAGATACCAAGTATTCGGTCCTTACCAAGTATTCCGTCCAGACTGGAGAAATACTGCAGTAAGTTGTGGAATAGAGCTGTACAGGTTGGTGTCTGAGAATGAACTGTCGTTCCCTGGATGAATTGTGACGTCACCAGCTTCGGCACAGGCGCAGAGGTTATTGGAGTTGCAGGTGTCACTCCTACAAGTAATAAAATATACATGCATAACAGTATAAAACAATTGTCCATGAAAATTATTAGCATTGTTTTATAAAATAGTTTACAAATAAAAATTGTGAATTTGAAAAAAGTTTTAAGTTTTTTCTTTTTAACAGAACTGTCAAGTCTAGACCAACTGTTACCTCCCCTGAATATGGCAGAAGACAATCAGTCACCTCCACTGAATGTGGCAGTAGACAGTCAGTTACCTCCCCTAAATATGGCAGTAGACAGTCAGTTACCTCTCCTGAATATGGCAAGTCAAGATTGGTAATACAGAAGTATGAAGAGGAGATGGAGACCAAGGCACAGGTATGTATGTTTTTTGAAAGAAGGCGGGGGAGGGGAGCGGGGGTTAATGCCACTTTTAACAATCTTTTAGCCATATCATATTTGTAGCAGTGAGTTCATTGCTCAGTTTTATAATATAGGGGCCACACTGAGTCGTACATGTATCATAAAGGTGTTTATCTTTAGCAGTGAGCTCAATGCTCAACTTCATAGTGCTGCTACACTGAAATATCACTGTAGACAAATGGCATGATACCCCAGCCAGTAACCTGGTTGACAAATCATAGCACTACCGTTTATATGGGGAACGTCGAGCAAGAGCAAGACTACTAGCACAGGGAATCCAGTGCGCTTGATCCAAAAAACCTTTATAATAATATATGGACTAGGGTGAGAACGCCTGTGTATTGTCCATTCATATATTTCACCACGTCTGTAGACTACAGCCAAAACAAGTTACGTTTACTATTTTACCCGTTATTCACTCCGTATCGATAGTACACGCACTTGAAACTATGTATCTGTGTAGCACAAACACTAATGATGCTACCTGACTATATGTGTACTCGTGATATCGCGTACACAAACCGAAAAAGAAATGTAGCACAAGAATAACCAATGTTGACATTGTTGAAAGCAGCGGAAAAGGAATTTCAGCGCAAAATAAATGACGCTTTCTGACTGGCTGAAAATAAAATACGAAAAGTATGTACAGTCTGCGAAATAAACGCATAGTCCGGGCCCGAGGCTATAACTTTTTCGTACAGACTATCACTCTGCTACAAATACATAGTCCGATCGGACCATTAGATAAAAAATCTTTAAAAAGATTTATCTGACCTGAAAATTCCGTGAATAGCAGTCCAGGTTATCAGACGCTTAAGAGTATCATTTAGTAACAGCTGGTATTTTTCCATCGATAATTATGAGCGTCTGCGCGAGCGAGACACAAAGTTATAAATAGTAACTTATTTCGTAGAGGGGTAGGTTGAATTCGGGATATTGAATATCCAATCAGATTGCCAGGAAACAATGTGCACTTTCGTAATCGTGATTTTGACATCGCTTGTTTACGTAAAGTTTCGGCCTAGTCAACCTAGTAAGTAATAGTGATTCCGCAACTGCTCGGATTTTACGGAAAGCAACGGAGATTTGTTTTCAACATGGCATACTTTCAAATGGAATGAAAATGCTAAACCTGGAAAAAACGAGCGTCGAAGATGTCACTGATTCTAAAAAAAAAGTACGAAAAAAAAGAATAAACAGTTGGTTCAACGGGCGCCCGTGGCTAAGCCACGAAAATGATAAAATGCTTTGAAAACTTGCCAACTGCCGTACTTTCTTTTCCAACTAGTCCTTGTAGTCAGATCTTTAGTTTCGCCTTTCGGACTATGAAATTCCGTTTCGGACTATACCATTTTCTTAGCATGATAGTCCAAAGGAAAATTCTTTTTCGTGCAGACTGTATGTATTATTTTTTCATTGGCTGATTAAAATGTCTAAAACTGAATTGTTATCAATTTTAAACCTGTTCGTATGAAATCGGTAATGTCCGTAATATACGGAATCATGCAAACATTTACGGAAATTGGCACATGCAATGCCCGCCTTACACGTTATTGCAACATATTTGCCCATATCATTCAGATTCTTTGTCAGTACCTTTATCAGATATGATTTTCCTGTCCCTGCCTGACCTAAAATGGCCAGATTATGGCCATCAACAACAACTTTCCTGGCTTCTTTTTGCTTTTCATTCAGTTCCATTTTGTTTTTGTTTGCCTACAAAAGTGTGAAGGTCACTTGCAACGGAAATGTCCGACACTTCTCAATAGAAAAGGACGAACTTGTACGACTAAGAAACGACCAATCATTGTTCAGCCAATCAGAAAGAGTCATTTATTTTGCGCTGAAATTCCTTTTCCGCTGTTTTCATTGGTTATTCTTGTGCTACATTTTTTTTTCGGTTTGTGGTTTGTGTACGCGATATCACGAGAACACATATAGTCCGATAGCATCATTAGTGTTTGCATTTGGGAAAATTAAGTGCACTTCCCTATGGAATTGGAGAAAAAAGAGTATGCTTTTCACTAGTAAGGCAAATTATTATTTTCTAACTTTCATGAAAATGTGTGTTTTTAGGGATAATCTCAATCAGTTATTGAATTGTCGATAATTTATTTTAACTGCCCAAGTTTGGTTTAAATATATTCATATGCCAAATGGGTCAGGCCACAAGTTCTTCGACATTAGTTGGCCTTTCCCTAAAACATATATGTGATACTTTCAGGACCTCAATCTGGGAGTTTAGTGATTTTTTTAAGGGAGATTCATGCAAAATCTGGGAGGTTTTTTAGCGGGATATTTTTAGCTAGCGGGCAGTATTTTTTAACCAAATTCCATAAACAAATATCTGAAAATACACTTTTAAACAAGTTTCATCACTGATGTCATGGGAGCCGGATAACAAGAAATGAGTAAAAACAAACAAAAATTAAACTATTTTATTTTCATGCTTTTTTTCATTTTCTTCATTTTCTTTTTATTAATTAATTTTTTAATTTAATGTTTCCGACTTTTAATTTGGTCCAAGACAAAGTACAAACATGGAACAAAAGCAACCAACACCCTTCTTTTTTTTTAAAAAGTAAAATCTTAAACATAAAAACATCGAACAAAAGCAACGTACATGTACGTCAATCACAGAACTCTCTTTGAAGTAAAATCTTGATAAAATTCATTAATTGTTTTAATTAAATCAAACATTCTCACCAAATTCACGCCAACAAAGTCTTACTTTCTTTTTCGCTATTCGATAATTACTGCGTCAAACATTCATTTTCCACTTCTGAATAAATGACACCGGCAATTTGTTTCAAGTCGTATCAAACCTGTTTAATTACAGACATCATTAAATACTTCATAAGTGTGCTGCTTATCCTTTGATAAGATCAATTAAGCCAATAAACTGTTTGCAAATAACACTTTTCCCCCAGGCCATCGATCCATCCAGATCAAATACAGGTAAACAACGCGTCACGTGATCGACTCGCTAGACAATAGAATAGAATAGAATACTGCTTACTAAATAGACCGATGATTTTCGAAAAATCCATTTTAGCAATTTTACGGGAGTTTTTCATACAATTCCGTGGGGCCGGGAGGAGGGTTAAAATTCCGTGAGATTTCATCTCACGCCGTAAGGTATCACATGTATGCTAAAATGTACAAACTACGGAAAGACTTTCACTTTCATTTAAAAAAGATTGGGAAAGTATAGAAAACTTTGCAAGTGGGACGGGCCAAACTTATGTTCCACTTAAGGCCAAAAAAAGATATACCTGTGTTTCCGGTGGCCCGACCGACCCTATTTTTAAGGGGCCGACCCTAAAACTTTTTATGAAAAAAAAAAATATATATTTATTTATTTTTTCATAATTTGTTCTGAACAATGATTTATCACAATATATCGAGGTAAACTGACATCACAGAGAAACTTTCAGTTGTATCATCAACTTGTATGGGGTTTATGAGATAAATACATGTAGAATCTCACAATATCTTGCTCCAAAAAAATTATTAAAAAAATGCCTAACTACCTACCCTAATTTTTTAGAGCATGCAATAGGAAACACACCTATTTTTAGCTCAACTATTCGAAGAATAAGAGAGCTTATGTAATCACCCCGGGGTCGGCGTCGGCGGTGTAAGCTGTGTTTACAAGTCTATATCTCTTACTTTTCTTACCTATTCCCCCCCCCCCCCCCCTCCCCCCCCCCCCCACCCCACCCACCCACCCACACACACACTCGAAACTTTTTTTTTTACATATTTCGGTGTAGTTTTGGTCATTTCTTACACATAGCTATGTGCACCCCACCCCACCTCCCCTCACCCATGCTCGAAATGGAATATTTTTATTTAATGTTTATTGTTTTTTACATATATCTGTGTTGTTTTGGTAAATTCTTACACATAGCTTCTTACACGTATATGTTGCCCCCTCCACCCCACTCCCTGCCTCTCCACCCCACCCTCCACTCAATTTTTATTGTTTTTTAGCTCTACTGGCCGAAGGCCAGCAGAACTTATGGGATGCCGAGTTGTCCGTCGTCTGTCGTCCGGCGTCGGCGTTAACTTTTGTCTCGTTAAGACGATAGGGCCTTCATTTTTCATCAGATCTTTACCAAACTTTAACAGGTTGTTAATATCAATGAAAGCTCGGATGAGTTCGAAAACCAGTCAGATCGGACAAGTAACAGCGGAGTTATGGCCCTTGATTTAGTTAAAAATGCTATATTGCTATATTTTGCCTCGTTAAGACGATAGGGCCTTCATTTTTCATCCTATCTTTACCAAACTTTACCACATTGTTATTATCAATGAAAGCTCGGACAAGTTCGAAAACCAGCCAGATCGGACCAGTAACAGTAGAGTTATGGTCCTTGATTTAGTTAAAAATGCTATATTGTTATAGTTTGCCTCGTTAAGACGATAGGGCCTTCATTTTTCATCCTATCTTTACCAAACTTTACCACATTGTTAATATCAATGAAAGCTCGGACAAGTTTGAAAACAAGCCATATCGGAGTAGTAACAGTGGAGTTATGGCCCTTGATTTAGTTAAAAATGCTATATTTTGCACCGTTAAGACGATAGAGGCTTCATTGTTCATCCGATGTTTACCAATCTTTATCAGTGTTAATGTTGTTGAAAACTCGAATAAGTTTGAAAAACAGCCATATCGGACCAGTAATTATTACTTATTTTTTTTAATTTTGTTTAATTTTTTTTTCTTTTTTTTTTAATATATATATATATTTTTTTATTATTATTATTATTATTATTATTATTATTATTATTATTATTATTATTATTATTTTTTTTTTTTTTTTTTTTAGCTCTATGTTGGACCTGTCGGACCAGTTACAGAGGAGTTACGGCTCTTGATTTAGTTAAAAATGCTATATTTTGCCTCGTTAATACGGTAGGGCCTTCATTGTTCATCTGATCTTTATCAAACTTTACCAGATTCTTTAGTTATGGCCCTTGATTTAGCTAAAAAGCTGTTTTTTGCCCGAAACTTTCAAAAAAACGTAAATGGCACTCACTCACTTCATTGATGTTATAAGAACTGTGTTAGCCAGTAGAGCGTCCACAGGCCCTCTTGGGCCTCTTGTTTACATATTTCTGTGTTGTTTTTGTCAATTCTTACACATAGCTATCTTGCCACCACCCCCCCCCCCCCCCCCCCCCCCACCCCCCACTCAAAATATTTTTATTTTTATTTTTACCATATTTCTGTGTTGTTTTGGTCAATTCTTAAATAGCTTCTTACACATATATGTTGCCGTCCCCAGCCCCCGCCTCTCCCCAATCCGAATCAAAACTCGATTTTTAATTATTTATTTTTTTTACATTTTTTGTTGTTTTGGTCAATTCTTACATAGCTTCTTACACATATATTGCCCTCACCACCCCCACTCCCCCACCACACATCCCCACCCCGACAATTTTTTTTTAATTTTTTTAAATTTTTTTTTTTACATTTAGATTGTGTTTTACATATTTCTCTGTAGTTTTGGTCAATTCTTACACATAGCTATGTTGCGCCCCAAACCCCACCCCACATTGTTTTAGCCTTGTTTTCTGATGGTATATACATGTACTAGCTATATAATTTATTATTCTCTGAAAAATCGAATAGTCGAGCTGCGCTGTTCTCCGACAGCTCTTGTTTTTTTTGGCCATGGAGGTTACTGTATACTATGTATACCCAACTAAAGAACAAGATAATGTAGTATTGGACAATTTTGAAGGTTGATACGTTGTTTATGAAGGCTTGACTTGTTATACTAGTTTGGTACAGGTTTGTACTCATTAGCAATGTAATGATTCGCAGTTTGAGTTTGCGTTATTTATACCTATGTTTTCCGCTGGCGGCAACTATTTGCTGTCTATGACATAGTAGGCATATTTTTGCTGTTACATAATGTACAAGTGGAGACAAAAAATATGTGTACCTTTGCATGATGGTGTATCATGGGTAATTGTTTTTGACAAGAAATATATATTTGGTCGGGTTGATTTTATGCAGCATATATATTATAGTATTGCTTTGAACCCTCTAAGTGCATTCTGTAAATGCTTGAATTATAACAAAATTGATCCACAAATTGGTTTTTATTTCTTCAGCGGCGTTCACTATTGAATAATGACATTTATTTATCTCTGTTTACAGAAAGCTAGATTTTTGAAGCAGAAAGAATTTGAGAATAATAAGATGAGAATAGAGAGCGAGGCTGGCTATAGTTTGCAGCTGCTGGAACAACGGGCTAACTTCGACATATTGATGAAAATACAGACGATCGAGCTCAAGCATGAGTCGCAGTAAGTCGATTGGTACAAATATTTGACATCGACGACACACACGCCATCTAAAACTGGCATAGAAGTGCATTTCCTATGTTAATTTCAAATGCAATGTTTCTATGTATGGTACAGGTTGTATCTTTATATTAAAATTGAATTAAAGGAATATACAACCTTATGGCTGTATTTCTTTTTTAGCTGACCCGAGACGAAGGCAGAGAGTAGAGTGAGCTATTGTGTGACCGCTTTTGTTCATCGTCCATCGTCACCAGTCCATTACCTTTTGGTTAACGACTACTCCTCATAAAACTCTTGGACGATTTTACCAAACTTCGCACGGATAATTACCATTAGAAGTCGAAACCTTTAAAACTCTTCTTAAGAATTTATTTTTTCCTTATTAACACCATCTCGTAGGCTATCAAATTCATTCAAATGAGTCACCAGGTCAGAAATGGCGTTTGTATATAGATATTTTGGCTTTAGAAATGGTGTACATCTGTTGTAAAATTTACCTTTTGATGGAGGGTAGGGACTAAACAATTCTTCGCTGAAACCACATGGTATAGAGCTCTCATTTATTGGATGTAGCATAAGCTTATGATCCTCTACAAAGTTTGTTTAAATGGTGATCCTAAGGTTAAATTGTAGCATGCACGTGCATACCAGTTTAAAAGTTATATTGGACAATCTTTAATCAAAACTTTTTTTTATCTGATTCACATTTATTACTGTTGCAATTGTCTACAATGGACAAAAGTCACCAGGTGAGCGATTCAGTGCCATTTTTTGGCTCTCTTGTTTTTTTTAAGGCCTAAAGGATTAAAAAAGTTATAACACATGTTTAAGTACAAAAATAAGAGAATTAGATACAATTATAAAGCTTTCGGCATTGGATCATTTAACATGTAGAAATATTAATTTTATCACTTCAGGATTTCACTTTATCATTTTTGTTTCTTTTACAATTTAGAGCTGCTGAGATAGTGAAGGAACACAAAATCCTGAAAGAAACTCACGAACAGAGGAAACAGGTGGCTATATATATATATAATACATTTGATTTTTAATCCTCTATGTGGTAATTACTTTGACAGAAAATATTGTCAAAACATTTTTATGGCATTAAGTTTAACAACTAATAATTTTAAAGAAATCAATATATAAATAATTATGGCTCCCCCACACAAAGTGTGGTAGGGGAGCCATATTGATTTTGTGCTTTCTGTCTGTTTCTCTGCGTGTCTGTCTGTCTGCGTGTCTGTGTCACAAACGATGTCCGATCAATAACTAGAGAATGGTTGGACCTAGGTCCTCAAACTTGGAAGGATGGTTGGTCATGACAAGTAGATGACCCCTATTGATTTTGGGGTCACTAGGTCAAAGGTCAAGGTTGCGGTGACATTGACTATCAAAAGGATGTCCGATCAATAGCTAGAGAATGGTTGGACCTAGGGTCCTCAAACTTGAAAGGATGGTTGGTCATGACAAGTAGATGACCCCTATTGATTTTGGGGTCACTAGGTCAAAGGTCAAGGTTGCGGTGACATTGAATATCAAAACGATGTCCGATCAATAACTAGAGAATGGTTGGACTTAGGGTCCTCAAACTTGGAAGGATGGTTGGTCGTGACCAGTAGATGACCCCTATTGATTTTGGGGTCACTAGGTCAAAGGTCAAGATCACGGTGACCTTCACTATCAAAACGATGTCCGATCAATAACTAGAGAATGGTTGGACTTAGGGTCCTCAAACTTGGAAGGATGGTTGGTCATGACAAGTAGATGACCCCTATTGATTTTGGGGTCACTAGATCAAAGGTCAAGGTCGCGCTGACCTTCACTATCAAAACGATGTCCGATCAATAACTAGAGAATGGTTGGACCTAGGGTCCTCAATCTTGGAAGGATGGTTGGTCGTGACCAGTAGATGACCCCTATTGATTTTGGGTCACTAGGTCAAAGGTCAAGGTCGCGCTGACCTTCACTATCAAAACGATGTCCGATCAATAACTAGAGAATGGTTGGACCTAGGGTCCTCAATCTTGGAAGGATGGTTGGTCGTGACCAGTAGATTACCCCTATTGATTTTGGGTCACTAGGTCAAAGGTCAAGGTCGCGCTGACCTTCACTATCAAAACGATGTCCGATCAATAACTAGAGAATGGTTGGACCTAGGGTCCTCAATCTTGGAAGGATGGTTGGTCGTGACCAGTAGATGACCCCTATTGATTTTGGGTCACTAGGTCAAAGGTCAAGGTCGCAGTGACCTTCACTATCAAAACGATGTCCGATCAATAACTACAGAATGGTTGGACCTAGGGTCCTCAAGCTTGGAAGGATGGTTGGTCATAACCAGTAGATGACACCTATTGATTTTTTTTTGTTTAATAATTTTTTTATTATTATTTTTTTTTTTTTTTCTTTTTATAAAAAAAATATTTATTTTTTAAATTTTATTTTTTTTTTTAACATTTGCATAAAAAGTTTTAGGGTCGGCCCCTTAAAAATATAGAGTCGGTCGGGTTACCTGAACCACACATATTTGTTTATGTGGCCTTACTGATACAGATAGTAGATACAGTTACAGGGATACGATCTCGGTTCAATAGAGAACGGTTGGACCTAGAGTTGTCAATTATGCCTGTTTGGGCGAGTGGGGGAGCCATACGTTTTTGTCCCATGGACAATAACAATTTCTAGTTATTATACAAATTATTAGCCGGGTTTTTTGGAGAAAAAAATCGGCTTATAGATTTGCGTAAACCTGGCGGGCAGCGGGCATCTACATTTTGTTTCTAGCTCGACTGACCAAGCTTATGGGATGGCAAGTTGTCCGTCGTCTGTCGTCCGTCCGTTAACTTTTACGTCGTTAAGACGATAGGGCCTTCATGTTTTATCTGATCTTTACCAAACTTTAACATGTTGTTAATATCAATGAAAGCTCGGACAAGTTCGAAAACCAGACAGATTGGACCAGTAACAGTAGAGTTATGGTCCTTGATTTAGTTAAAAATGCTATATTTTGCCTTGTTAAGACGATAGGGCCTTCATTTTTCATCCGATCTTTACCAGATTGGAAATCTCAATGAAAGCTCGGACAAGTTCGAAAACCGGCAGTAACAGCGGAGTTGTGGCCCTTGATTTAGTTAAAAATGCTATATTTTGCCTCGTTTATCTTTACCAAATTTATCAGATTGCTAATATTAATTTAACCTCGGACAAGTTCGAAGACCAGCCAGATCGGGCTAGTAACAGCGGAGTTATGGCCCTTGATTTAGTTAAAAATGCTATATTTTGCCTTGATAAGACGATAGGGCCTTCATTTTTCATCCGATCTTTACCAAACATTACCAGATTGGAAATCTCAATGAAAGCTCGGACAAGTTCGAAAACCGGCAGTAACAGCGGAGTTGTGGCCCTTGATTTAGTTAAAAATGCTATATTTTGCCTCGTTTATCTTTACCAAATTTATCAGATTGCTAATATTAATTTAACCTCGGACAAGTTCGAAAATCAGCCAGATCGGGCTAGTAACAGCGGAGTTATGGCCCTTGATTTTGTTTAAAATATTATATTTTGCCTCGTTAATACGATAGGGCCTTTATTTATTTTTTTTAAATATTGTTCTTGTTTTTTCATTTTTTCTTTTTTTTTCTTTTTTTTTCTTTTTTTTTTTTTCTTTAGGACCAGTAACAGCAGAGTTATGGACCTTCATTTATTTAAAAATGCTATATATTGCCTTGTTAAGATGATAGGCCTTCATTTTTCATCCGATCTTTACAAACTTTACCAGATTGTTAATATCAATATAAGCTCCGACAAATTTGAAAAACAGCCAGATTGGACAATTTAACAGGAGTTATGGCCCTTGATTTTCTGAAATATGCTATATTTTGGCCTCATTAAGACGAAAGAGCCTTCATTTGGACGGATTTCAGTGAAACTTTTCAGGGATGATCAGTACCAAGCCTAGTTGTACATATCATCACCGAGTTCCGATTGAATGATTTTGGCTGAGTTATGTCCCTTTAAAGGTTTTAATACACAAACTTTGTCCTGACTAGTTCTCCTGAACCCCTGGCCGGATTTAAACGAAACTTTTTAGGGATGATCAGTTCCGGGTCTAGCGCAAATCATCGCCGTGTTGTGGTTGAATGATTTTTGGCAGAGTTATGGCCCTTTAAAGGTTTTAATACACAAACTTTGTCTGGACTAGTTCTCCTGAACCCCTGCCTGGATTTCAACGAAACTCGACAAGGATGATCAGTATCAAGCCTAGTTGTGCATATTTTCGCCATATTGTGGTTGAATTTTTTTTGGCAGAGTTATGGCCCTTTAAAGGTTTTAATAGACAAACTTTGTCCAGATTAGTCTCTTCTGAACTCCTTGCCAGATTTCAACGTCTCACAACACAGTTAATTTTACATAGCTCTGCATATGTAGCACAACCCCTCTGGACCACTGTAGTACTTAATGAATTTTCTTGAAAACATTTTCTTTGTGAAACTTTGTCTGTTGCGCGAAATATCCAGCAAAAAACACGGGGTTGACCAATTTGCTTTTTTTTAATATCAATAGTTTGAAGAGACCCTCTTGAATTTGTCCATTTCACTGACATTTTTAAATGTATCACAACCCAGTATTAGATTCTGAGATCTGGGCTCAGAAACATTCAGGCATATCCTAACCTGTATGAAATCATGAACTTGTCCCATTCTTGTCACCTGCAACAAAAAAAGAGAAAATATTTGCACATTTTAAGAAATAAACAAGAACCGAATAACGCAGATCTTTTTTTTAAGCTCCAGAAAGTTCCTACCGTGACTGGCAAGGGAAATAACTGTTTAGTGAGACCTTGAACGAATCTTGGTGGGGGATCAGTACCAAGCCTAGTTGCACCTGTCATTGCCGTGGTCTGGTTGAATGAATTTTGGCAGAGTTACGACTCCTTAAAGGTTTTAATACACTAACTTTGTACAAACTAGTTCTCCTGAGCCTCTGGTTGGATTTCAACAAAACTTGGCAGGGATGATCAGTACCAAGTATATCAGTATATCATCACCATGTTGTGGTTGAATGATATTATACATAAACTTTATGTTTAGCCAGTAGAGCCTCCACAGGCCCTTTTGGGCCTCATGTTTCTATATTTCTCCACATTACCATGTCCGATCTTCATCAAACTTTAACAGCATCTTACTCCCATTAACCACTGACCATAACCTGAAAACTAGGTCACTGTGACCTACTTTCTCCACAATATACCTTTTTGTTTAAGTTTCGGCGAGGGAGGAGTGGGGGTGCAGGAAATAAAGTTTTTGTTATATCCGCATTACCATGTCCGATTTTCATCAAACTTTAACAGCACCTTACTCCCATTAACCGCTGACCATACCCTGAAAAATAGGTCACTGTGACCTACTTTCTGAACAATATACCTTTTTGTTTGTTTCGGGGGGAGGTGGGGGGGATAAATATTTTGTTATAACTCCGCATTACCATGTCGATCTTCATCAAACTTCAACAACATCTTACTCCCATTAACCACTGACCATAACCTGAAAACTAGGTCACTGTGACCTACTTTCTCCAAAATATACCTTTTTGTTTAAGTTTTGCGGGGTTGGGGGCAGGAAATAAAAAAATTGTTATATCTCCACATTATCATGTCTGATCTTCATCAAACTTTAACAGCATCTTACTCCCATTAACCACTGACCATACCCTGAAATCTCGGTCACTGTAACCTACTTTATCCAAAGTATACCTTTTTGTTTAAGTTTCGGCGGGGTGTGAGGGGGAATAAAGTTTTTGTTATATCTCCGCATTACCATGTCCGATCTTCATCAAACTACTTTATCCACAATATACCTTTTTGTTTAAGTTAAGAAAAGCTCTATTAAATAGTTTCACAAAACACACAGGCACGTATCTTTCACATTTTCGAAAACCCGGCTTTAACACCACCAGGCGTTTATCTCTTGTTAAGTCATTAAATTGGGTTAAACAAGAAACATCTGCATCAGTATGTTGATCTCAGGAGCTTGACAATAACTCAACGGAGAATGGTTTAGTGAACGCTTAAAAACAGAGTAGTTAGTAATAAATTGAATAAGAATGATTAAGAATTTGAAAGACATGCATGGAAGTAATATTGTATATGGTCAATATGGGAAACGTGTCTATATAGATAATAGACAGAGCCAAAGAAAAATAATTACTCGGTTGCTTTTCAATCATCGGAAGACTAAACCTATCCAGGTTCCGTAGAGGTACCAGGGCCTGTATGTCCCGCCGGCGCAGCTTTAGCCCTACACTTGACCTACTTTGCAGCTGGGTGGGGCACAACTTTAGAATGATAAGCCAGAGAGCTCCCTCTTGAAACATGTCATGAGATCACATTTACCAGTTTCCAGCATTGGAACTTGCCTTCATTGAGCGAAGTACCATTCTCAGATGTCTGCTTCTTGTCTAAAATACATTTATTTAAAAATAGTTTACATGACATTATTTCAATTTTGACATTTTGGTTAAAGTTTTTGGTTAAAGTTTTTGTTTTTCCTCATTTCTCAATAAAGATTTGTTAGAAAGCTTTGAAACTTGGCACACTTGTTCATTATCATAACACAATGTTATATAACAAGAACCATAACTCTGTCAAGTATTTTACCTGAATTATCCCCCCTTTTTACTTAGATTTTCAGTTAAAAAAATTATTCGCAATCCACTGTTGGTGCTTCACTTGTTTAGTATTTTTGTAAAAAAAGTATGAGTCAGATACCCAAAAACTACTTAGCTACAGCTCTAAAGATTTTATCGAGATTAATATTTCATATATTTCAGTCACATGATGCACGCATACAAGAGGCAGAACAAGCCAAACACCGAATCCGACAGGAGGAGCTGAGGAAGAAGTAGGCATTCAAATTATTTTTTTCTCAAAATAAACTTTTATGAAAAACACAGTTGAGGGATGACTTAAATGTCCCAGAATTGATTCAACATCTAATGACACTATGCATGTTGTATACATGACAGTAGAGCAGTTGAGTTTCCTCACACCCCTCAACATTGATAGGACATTTTGAGAATAATAATAATTTAAACTTAAAATCAATTCACACTCCTAGATATAAAACAAATTTATTTTCAAGTATTAAAATTATAAAGTTCATTTAAATATCTATTCATAAATATATTGTCAAGGTTGACATTCACATGTGGAGATGCAAAATGACCTTGCAACATATTAATGATATTACTCGTCTCTTAAAATAACCATAGTGACCAGTTCTGTTTCTTTGAGGGAGGCATATTGGTGTCATAACTCATACATTACCTAAATGAATTGTAGACTGAAAATCCGTGTTTCTTCAGATGGGGAGATAAACCGGATTGTCCGGTATTTTGGAGTCCTGCTTTCGAGTCTGTTAAAGAATCATAGGAATCTATTTAGTAGTAAGAAGTAAGACATGGTTCCCAATTGCCTATGTATTTTCCCATAAAAAGTAAGGCCTGGTTCCCGATTTCCTATGTATTCATCCCATAAAAAGTAAAGCCTGGTTCCCGATTTCCTATGTATTCTTCCCATTAAAAGTAAGGCCTGGTTCCCGATTTCCTATGTATTCATCCCATAAAAAGTAAAGCCTGGTTCCCGATTTCCTATGTATTCTTCCCATAAAAAGTAAGGCCTGGTTTCCGGATTTCTGATGTATCCTTCCCAGCTTTCTTAGATGTGTTGGATTAACCGAAAATAATTTACTGATTCATTAAACAACAATTCAATTCAGTTCTTAATGTTACAGGGAACAAGAGAACAAAGCTCGAATAGAAAAAGTAAAAAAATGTGTGACAGATCTAAACCACCTCAACGCCAAAATACAGGAAGAATTTGCGCAGTGTAAATATCAGGCACTCATCTCCGATGGTGCCAAGAAGTCGTTGACCTTGATGCATGCTCTTGTGTCTCATGCGGACAATATCAGTCGTGAAGGTCAAACATCAGGGGAGATTACTGTGATCCACCTAGAGAAGTGCAAGAGTATTCTCGACCAAGCAGGAAATGCTTACGAGTTCATAAAAAAGGAATTAGGTAAGTCTGTGATAAAATAACGACTGTATGTAATTCTTCATGTGTCATTTCAAGACAGTTGAACTTATTTGTAAGCCCAGCACCCAGGGAGTGAATGCCTGCTCCTTGATAGTGAAGAGGGCATAATAGTGTAACCCAGGGTCTTCCACAGGCCATTTAAGAGCATATTCCCCCAATCCCTTAATTCTAGAATCTAATTTCCCCCTTCTCCTTAATTAACCCCGCTATCCTTTGATCTCTCTGCCCTATCCCTTAAAAACACCAATACATCTCCAAAATGCATTATATACCTGTCTATAAATAGCTCCTTGTTGGCTATACTTCTCAAAAATCCTTTCATTTACAGTTGAAATGTACTAAAATGGCATCTAAATAAATCATGATCCGTAAATATATGGTCACCCGAAGGGTAGCTCCCTCCCACACCCACCGCATGACATTCAAATTTAATTCCCCCTATCCCTTAAATAATTTCTGTGGAAGACCCTGTAACCCTTGTACGCCTTATCTTGGTTATTGTTTGTTGAGATACTATGTGTCGTGGTTGATATTTTACTCATGATGCTACATTTCTAAATCAGCGAAACTGTACACTCTTCAAACTTCATACACAGATGCATCTAGAAGAGTAATATACATTATGACTGCTGTTAATCATGTTCATCCTGGGGCGTCCGTGGCCGAGTGGTTAACGTCTCTGACTTGAAATCACTTGCCCCTCACCGCTGTAGGTTCGATCCCTCAGGGGCCTAGGAATCTTTATGTGAGTAAGCTATCCAGCTGGCTTGCGGAACGTCGGTGGTTCTACCCAGGTACCCGCCCATGCACGAAAATTGCCCGGAGGGGCACCTGGGGTCTTCCTCCACTAATGGAAGCTGGAAAGTCGCCATATGACCTTAGCTGTTGGTGCGACTATAAAATCCAATTCAATCAATCAATCAGGTTCATCCCAGAAAACTTTATCCTCTGTCCATCTTGTTTGCAGCTCTAAGCAACCTGTAAATGGTGGTTTAGAGCTTCCGCCTTCCTCGCAGGAGGTCATGGTTTCAATCCCCAGCCGGGTCATACCAAAGACTTCAGAAAAATGGTACAAATAGCTCCTGTACTTCAACATATAAGGTTATTCCTAGGACTGGTTTGCCTGGTGCCAGTATTATGTGACTCGAGTGGGAATCATGGCATGTGTCTACAGCGTGGTATTCCAGTGTGGCAGCGCTATAAAGTGGAGCATTTAGCTCACTGCTACAAGTAGACACCTTTGTGATATGACAGAAAGATTGTTTAAAAGTGACATTAAACCCAGTTCATACAAACTGAATTGAATTGGATTTTATAGTCGCACCAACCGCTAAGGTCATATGGCGACTTTTCAGCTTCCACTGGTGGGCATCTGGGTAGAACCACCGACGTTCCGCAAGCCAGTTAGATAGCTTCCACACATAAAGATTCCTAGGCCCCTGAGAGACCGAATCTATAGCGGTGAGGGGCAAATGATTTCAAGTCAGAGACTCTCACCACTCGGCCACGAACGCCCCAATTCATACATATAAACAAGCTGTTGTCATCATGTGTAAAATCAATGATACATATATATTTATAAATTGATTTGGTTATATACAGAGAAAGCAGAAAAAGAAGGCAAAAAGGCACAGGAGGCTGAACAACAGGCACAGTTACAACAACAGCAGCAGCAACAACAGCAGCAGCAACAACAGCAGCAGCAGCAGCAACAGCAACAACAACAGCAGCAAGCTGCGCAGGTGAGAATTGTAACTTGAATGTGATACCACAATCCATAATTTGTTTTCCCAATGAGAATTTTATCCATAAAAGAAAATTTGCAATGTGAATGCTGTTTTGAGTAAAATCTAGTAAAAAATTATGTTTTATTTGAATAAGACACAATTATCTAAATTTTAGATTCAGATCAAATCCATAATTTGTTTTGGGATTGTGAATTTTATTTTGTGTAAGTCCTGGTAAGTTATGTTTTATTTTAATAAGACACACATGCATGTATATCTCAATGTTGAGATTCAGATCAATACTTGTAAGTCTTTTATTTTTTTATTTTTCACACTCAGTCCTTGGTGGAATGTGTTGGCAGCATATACTCTATATACAATCAGACCTGTGTTATTGAGACCAGTAAATGGAAAAGAAATGTGTCTCTTAACATAGGTGGTCTCTTAATACAGTTGCATTCAAAACTAATAATAAAATACAATTGGGAACTAAAACAGTGGTTTAATAAACCATATTGTTTCTTAAAAGAGGTGGTTTCTTGAGCAGGGTTAACTGACTGTATTGTGAATTGTAGCTCGTAAGTTTTATAATTTCCAGCAGAGGCCTGCAGGAGAATGTATTGGATATCCATTGTCAGCATCCACTCCAGTATCTGGTGTCACAGCCGGACAAAACCTGACACAAAGCACAGTGACTGCAGCTGCTGCATCAAGTATGTCTTTCACAATCAAACCTGAACACAATGGGACCTTTATTTTTCATTTGTGAGATTGGTTAGATCTTCTTCTTCCAATGGGGATATTCAAGGTCCTGTCATGTGAGATTGTTTATATCCTTCTTGTGTCGCCTGCATAGCATGGCAGACACTTAGGGATCACTTTGTCCGTCGTCATCATCCATCACACTTTAACCTACAACCTAACCTTTGCCATAACTTGAAAAGTATTTGACCTATGTTCATGAAACTTCACACACGTCTTCATCTAAACCCAAGGAATGTTGTCACACATGTCCAATAACTCTGACTTTCATTTTAGCAGAGTTACGCCTCTTTTCTTAAAACATTAACCTGCAATCTAACCAAGCTAAAATAAGCACACAGCAGGTGACGGCAAGTGTTCCGTGGAACACCCTTCTAGTCTTCTAACTGGGATATTCGACTTCAAGGCCTTGTCTTTCATTGCAATCTGTGTGCATATTATTATTCAACATTGAAAATTGTGTATTTTCATCTTAATATTTTTGAAATTATTATCATACAAAATCTGATCAGCTCAGTATGTTAATGATCACTTAAAAGGCAAGTGTTCACCTACTTAAACTGCTTCCAAATGTTATCAAGCTTCTAAATTGAATTCAGTTTTTATCCAGCTTTTTATTCCGTTTAATTCTGCTTCTTTGTTTTGCATGCAACCAGCTAGGTAGGGTTAACCATAATATCTAATTTTATTTCACACTTGCACCTTGACTGATATATCATATCCATATCTATTTCATCAACATACATTCATCAACGTACATTTCATGTGACCTTGACCTTTCTTTTCACATTTCTCACCTTTAAAGTGGTTGATGCACTATTTATTTAAAAGGGCTCTGAAAAACTTGAAAAAAGCTGAAAGAATTATCAAAATGCCATGACCAATAAAGGAGATATGAAAATTTGCAAAGAATATAAATGGAGGTGGCCATCTTGGAATGATGACGTCATCGCGCCTTTTTACCATATATGGCATATTGACAAAATATATTTTAAAGTAAGAAAATCACTGCGAATTGATTAAAAATAAATATACAGATTAAAATGTATAAATTGTATGCTTATTTTCCAAGATGGCCACCTCCATTTATGTTTCTTCACAAATTTTCAATAGGTCATATCCCCTTTATTTTTCATGACATTTTGATTATTCTTTCAGATTTGTTTAAGTTTTTCAGAGCCCTTTAAAATAACCCTCTTGTTTGAAAATAGTGCATAAACCCCTTTAATATACCAGACAATAACAACTTTGTTAGTTTGAAGGAGAAATACATTGCTCCCATATCAGATCATTTTGTCTCCACCACATTGTGGAGGGGAGATATATTGTTTTTGTGCTGTCTGTTGTCTGTCTGTTGTCTATATGTCACAAACGTTGTCCAGGCTAGTTCTCCTGAACACCTGGCTGGATTTCAAGGAAACTGATGGGATGATCAGTACCAAGCCTAGTTGTGCATTCCAGTTGAATGATTTAGTTGGAGTTAATACCCTTTAAAGGTTTTAAAACACAAACTCTGTCCGCACTAGTTCTCCTAAACCCCTGGCCAGATTTTAACCAAACTTTGCAAGAATGATAGTTGTGCATATCATCGCCGTGTTCTGCTTGAATAATTTTTGGCAAAGTTATGGCCCTTTAAAGGTTTTAATACACAAATTTTGTTCGGACTAGTTCTCCTGATCCCCTGTCCGGATTTCATCGAAACTTCGTAGATCATTACGGAAGGATTTTTGCCAGATTTATGGCCCTTTCCGCAGACATCTGTTTTTTTACTGAAAACGACCTCAAGTTTCACTTGATTTTTGTCCATTTTAGGAGGCGAGTCATTATGTGTGGCGCTAGATGCATTCAAACAGTATACTGAACTTCAAAACAAACTGGCAAATGTAGAACAGTCTATCCAAGTTCTTTCATCAACAGCGGAGGTGAGTGTTGCAGCTATTACTGTAAATCGGTGACCATATCTATTGACAATCTGTTATAATGTGTTTATTAGCTAAGCCCAGATTGACTAACCAGAGAGTGTCCAGTGAAGGTTGTGGAACTCGAAAGACTTTGCCATAGGTAACCTGTATGACCTGTCAGCTAATAGCTGAGGAACTGCACATCAGATTTTCATTAAATTAATATTTCGTAGATATTTCCAGCACAAAGCATAGGAAACTCGCATTCCCAGCTGATACTCTCAACAAACACACAACATTCAATGACCCTAGCTTATAAATAGTGTGTAATTGGCACTGAACATGCATTTCCATTGGAGGTTAAATTTTTAAAAAAAACACAAAAAAACATTCAATGACCCTAGCTGTCAGATGCGAATTATTGTTTGTATGGTTTATTATTGCTGAAAATGCATATTGCATGTTTCAAATTAACATGTCCTGACTCCTGTGAACATCCACTTCTGTACAGAAGTGTACACAACAAAAGGAGGGGCTTTTGTTAGTCTGTATTTAGCATTGCGCAACATGGATTCAGCAGTTGTTGCTACTGTGTGCAAGTACAAAGGAAGTGCAACATTTGCCTGATAGTATAGGTGGTCTCTTTAATAATACATTAGCATTTTAAAAAAATAATAATTGGGAGCTGAAATACTAGTCTCTTAATAGAGGTAATCTTTCAATAGAGGTGATCTCTAGAGCAGGTTAGAGCAGGTTTGACTAAATCAAATACTGGTAACATTTTATAAAATCAAACTTTTAGGTGCTTGAAATCTAAAAATAAATGCAAGCTATTATAGTCGTGCTTAGCGGTTTAAGGTTAACTGTGACATGTCAAATTTCTTATCTATATAATACCAGTCTATGTACAAGCAAGTATATGTATATACAAAAGTCGAAAATGAAATATTACATTCACAAAATTCAGTCAACCAAAATCACGCATACAAACGAAACAACAATTACATGGGGGGAAAAATTACGTGGCTGCCAACGGCCATCTTTGTTTACATACAGTTATATAGTAAAAACTTGTAGCGACTACTCCTTTGAAACTACTTGGCAGATTTTCATGAAACTTTACAGGAATTTTGCTCTTAATGTCTAATTGATCCTAGCAAAATTTCAGGTCGGCCAGAAATTCAAGATGGCCGCCACAGCTAAAAATAGATTTTTAAAAAAGAAGTTGTAACGACTACGTCTTGAAAACTATAAGTGATATTGATATGGGACTTTTAGTAAAATGATCAGCATGACATGATGCTTATCAGAGTCAAACATTATTTTGATTCGACGTTAAACATGGCTGCCAGTGGCCATCTTTGTTTACATAGAGTTATATGATGAAAACTTGTAGCGACTTCTCTGAAACTACTTGACGGATTTTCATGAAACTTCACAGGAATGTTGCTCTTGATGTCTAATTGATCCTAGCAAAATTTCAGGTCGGCCGGAAATTCAAGATGGCTGCCATGGCTAAAAATAGATTTTCAAAATACAAGTTTGTAGCGACTACTTCTTGAAAACTATAAGTGATATTGATATGGGACTTTTTGTAAAATGATCAGCATGACATGATGTTAGTCCTTGTCAAAAATCGTTTTGATTCGATGTTAAACATGGCTGTCAGCGGCCATCTTTGTTTATATAGAGTTATATAATGAAAACTTGTAGCGACTATTCCTCTGAAACTACTTGACGGATTTTCATGAAACTTCACAGGAATGTTGCTATTGATGTCTAATTGATCCTAGCAAAATTTTAGGTCTGCCGGATATTCAACATGGCCGCCACGGCTCAAAATACAAGTTTGTAGCGACTACTTCTTAAAAACTATAAGTGATATTGATACGGGACTTTTTCTAAAATGATCAGCATGATATGATTTTGGTCCTTGTCAAAAATTGTTTTGATTCAACGTTAAACATGGCTGCCAGCGGCCATCTTTGTTTACATAGAGTTATATAGTAAAAACTTGTAGCGACTACTCCTTTGAAACTACTTGGCGGATTTTCATGAAACTTCACAGGAATGTTGCTCTTTATGTCTTATTGATCCTAGCAAAATTTCAGGTCGGCCGGAAATTCAAGATGGCCGCCATGGCTAAAAATAATTTTTCAAAATACAAGTTTGTAGCGACTACTTCTTGAAAACTATAAGTGATATTGATATGGGACTTTGTGTAAAATGATCAGCATGACATGATGTTAGTCCTTGTCAACCATTATGTTGATTCAACGTTAAACATGGCTGCCAGTGGCCATCTTTGTTTACATAGAGTTATATGATGAAAACTTGTAGCGACTACTCCTCTGAGACTACTTGACGGATTTTCATGAAACTTCACAGGAATGTTGCTCTTGATGTCTAATTGATCCTAGCAAAATTTCAGGTCGGCCGGAAATTCAAGATGGCTGCCATGGCTAAAAATCGGTTTTCAAAATACAAATTTGTAGCGACTACTTCTTGAAAACTATAAGTGATATTGATATGGGACTTTTTCTAGAATGATCAGCATGATATGATGTTGGTCCTTGTCAAAAATTGTTTTGATTCAACGTTAAACATGGCTGCCAGCGGCCATCTTTGTTTACATAGCGTTATATAGTAAAAACCTGTAGAGACTACTCCTTTGAAACTACTTGGCGGATTTTCATGAAACTTCACAAGAATGTTACTCTTGATGTCTAATTCATCCTAGCAAAATTTCAGGTCGGCCGGAAATTCAAGATGGCCGCCACGGCTAAAAATACATTTTCAAAAAACTAGTTTGTAGCGACTTCTTCCTGAAATCAAAATCAATCAGTAGAGCTTCAAGGTCATTGACCTCTTGTATCTATTTTTAGTTGAAGAAACTCAAGTTTGACATTCAGAAAGCTGTGAACACGCCAATTAATGCGATATCTCCTGTGAGTGGTGACCATCTGCGGGACAAGCTGAAGCGATTGCTGGCGCTGTTATCCGGACAGCCGGTCGAAGTTTCCGGACGGAAGATCTCCCTGAACGTACATCCAGAAGCGGCAACATTCTGTAAACAACTGATCTCTAAAATGATTGTTGTAAGCAATATTTTGCCGTCATAGTATTTTATATCGCTGTTTTAAATTTATTTCGACTTGTCCTGTCTTGGCTTTGGATCTACTGTCAGATCTGTGTCCCATGTGGGTTCGATCCCTGGTGGAGGCATGTTTGATGGAAAACTTCATCCTTCATCTCATCTCCCCCTGAGGTTGCTTTCCCTATATATCCTAATATACTCAACAAAAAAAGAAACTTCTGCAACTTTACCCATACATGTAGACACAATGAAAATATATTTTGTTTGGTCTGAATGTTAAGACCTTTGTTAAAAGGCCAGCACTGTCATGAAAACAATTTTCCTTAAATCAAACTTGTACGCCGTTATTCCCCTTGTTTTGGTTAAACAGCATTTCCGGGTCTTGCAGTTTAAACTTTGATTTAACACAGTTTTATTCTATTGAAATAAACAGAAGATAACCCCAGCACCAAAAAGACGGAGACAGTAAGCTGACCTGTTCACTCACTCTTGCGCCATACAGCTTTCAAGAATAAATATTTTCAGATTACCTCCCTTTATAATACAAATATAGTGATTTCGCAATTTAGCAGCAACACACTAACTCTGGTTTTTGATAAAATGATGAAATTGTATCTAGATTTGTGTGCAAAGTGTAACAAAGTCAACCCTATGCAAATCACAGCTTAAAATGTGGAAGTTTCTTTTTTTGTTCAGTATATGATGTGTAAAACCCCATTTCATTTCATTTGTCAATTGTCTTTCAGCTTTCATCGTTGATTTTAATTATACCCCTGCTTTCACAAAGTGAAATGTGTTTGTGAAAACAGGGGCCTATATAGGAATCACGTCCATAACGCCACGTCACGTCTCGTAACACATTTTTAATACTTGCATATCTCAAAGACTTTCGAATGAGTTGTTCCCAAACTTCATATACTCATATCAACTGATGACCTTATGTCCCTCTACATCACCCATCATTGATTGCCTAATTTATTACACAATTATGGCTCTGTTTGACTTAAATTTTCCACTCTAATATTGTATAAAAACTTTTTTTCTCAAACATTTTCGAATTGATTGTTCCCAAACGTCATGTACACATAACAACTGATGACCTTATGTCCCTGTACATCATCCATCATTGATTGCCTGATTTATTACAGAATTATTAGAAATGTTCACTCTGTAATGAACTTCATGTGGCTTTTACTTTTTTTCATGCATTGTTATTGCACTCGACATATAGTTTTTCGATTCTGCAATTATTTTTTTTTACAGAATTATGGACCTTTGTTTTATTTAGAATTAAAAAAATTACCGGTAACAGATATTTTAGATGTTTTTTAATCTTGATTTTGCCCATCCTCATCGGCTATAGCAATAAAGCTGTGGTATTCATCACCTTCGGTGATAGTTCTAGTTAATTGTCTGTTGCCGTTGGTGGTTTTAGTTTGAATATGCGTGAGTTTCATTTTCATGTTGTGTTTTTTCACAAAATAAAACTATGCATAACCAGAGCACAGGATTTCCCATTTATTAATGACCATTGGGGTTGTGAAATTGTCCTGGTATAAATGTGTTCAGATGTGTTTATACTAGGCTTCTTTATTTCTGTTGTCTTGAAATAAAAGAATGACATTTTAATATTGAAACGGCTCTGATATTTTAAACCAAATGCATTGGGCACCAACACAATGTGGAAATTAAAAGAAACTAAACTGCCAGATTTCACTCCAGAACTGTTCTTCCAAACTCTATCAGTGTGGTGAGGTCATAAAATAATGCATGTGTGCCAATTAAAAGTCTAGATTTATTTACTGGTACTTAAAATATGCGTAACTAAATATGCGTAAAATAAATTAAGAGTTGGCAACTCATAATTCAACGAGCAATTACCTGGCCGGTTAAGGCGTTTATTGGAGCTTATAGAGTTCGGATTCGCAACATATGTAATGAAATATATGTTTTATCGTTAGTACTGAGGCTTAGAAATGGTGCACATATTTTGTAAAATTTGTTTGTCATTAGCAGGATAGCGGCTTTAAGTTTAAACAGCGTAGCTACATATAAATGTTAACACTTGAATGTCTTTCAGAAAAAAGGAGATGAGCAGGTTTCATCCAAGCATGACTCGGCGTTTGCCATAGCAATGGTGGCAGTGGGCCTGTGGAGGGAAAAACCAGACATTGGAGATCTATTTTTAGCACATTTTCAACTCCAGTGCCCATATCTAGTTCCATACTACGTGCCGAGGCAAGAAGGACAAAGTGATGTAGAATATTTCAAGTAGGTTCTTGTTTACTTTTATGAAAATAAAGGTGCTGGTAATTGTTAGATGTTTTAAATAAATATTATTTAAAAATGTTAAAATGCAGCTGATAAAAGATGGAAGTTATTCCAAAATACATACAATTTAAGTTTATGGTCTCGGTTTCATTGCTCATCATGATCACAGATGCATCATAATGTATGTCAGAATTAATGCAAACAGCTGTTTTAAAACAAAATACCGATTTTGTCAAATCTTTTATTTTTAGCTCGACTGATCAGAGATCAGCAGAGCTTATGCCGTGGTGCGGCGTCCGTCGTCCGTCCGTCCGTCCGTCTGTCCGTAAACTTTTATTTGAAGCGACAACTCCTCTTAAACTACTGGATGGATATTCATGAAACTTTACAGAAATGTTGCCCATAAAGTCTAGTTGATCCTAGCAAAAATTCATGTTGATGTGAAATCCAAGATGGCCGCCAAAGCTAAAAATAGAGTTTTAAAATACAAGTTTGTAGCGACTCCTTCTTGAAAACTATAAGTGATATTGATATGGGATTTTTTCTAAAATGATCAGCATGACATGATGTTGATCCTTGTCAAAAATCGTTTTGATTCAACGTTAAACATGGCTGCCAGCGGCCATCTTTGTTTACATAGAGTTATATAGTAAAAACTTGTAGTGACTACTCCTCTGAAACTACTTGACGGATGTTCATGAAACTTCACAGGAATGTTGCTCTTGATGTCTAGTTGATCCTAGAAAATGTTCAGGTCAGCCGGAAATTCAAGATGGCCGCCATAGCTAAAAATAGATTTAAAATAAATAAGTTTGTAGCGACTACTTCTTTAAAACTATAAGAGATATTGATATGGGACTTTTTCTAAAATGATCAGTATGACATGATGTTGGTCCTTGTCGAAAATCGTTTTGATTTGACGTTAAACATGGCTGCCAGCGGCCATCTTTGTTTACATAGAGTTATATAATGAAAACTTGTAGCGACTACTCCTCTGAAACTACAAGACGGATTTTCATGAAACTTCACAGGAATGTTGCTCTTAAAGTCTAATTGATCCTAGCAAAATTTCAGGTCGGCCGGAAATTCAAGATGGCCGCCACGGTTAAAAATAGATTTTCAAAAAACAAGTCTGTAGCGACTACTTCCTGAAATCAAAATCAATCAGTAGAGCTTCAAGGTCATTGACCTCTTGTTTAATTTTACATGGATTTTGGTTATATAAAAGTATACAAATTACAGTTTCAAACAAATCATTCGAAATTTATTAAACCCTTAATCTGTTAAATCAATCGAACAAGGGCCACAAGTCTATCAAGAGTTATTTTGGAACTTGAAAAACAATTTCAATTTAAACTTGTAAATGGAATAGATTGAATCCATTTTCTCAAGTTATTTAACGGACACCAATTTTTACGAACAGATGTATACTGACGGACATGTGTAACATTATATCCCCATTTAAAGAAACTAACCCACCAAATAATGGCAAAATTACACTTCAAAACCATTAATCAAAACTATCCAGGTATTCAGGCCATATAATAATGTACATGTACTGATCAAAAGTATAGGTTTATTGACAGGTTATTAAAATACCCGTGATTGAATATGGTAAAATGAAAATTATGATTTGGTAACTCTCAGTTCGACGCTCCAGTTTTGAGGTTTTGCCTGGCTGGCTAAAGCTGGTTAAAGCCGTGTATATTGAGTCTATAGAGTTTGGATTCTCAAAATATGCAAGCTATATATATATCTCATCTCAAAATATTTAAGTTATCTATATACCTTGTCATCAGTAGGTTTAGCAACGGTGTACATATTTTGTAAAATTTGGCTGTTGTTGGTGGGACAGCTACTTTAAATTAATCTGTTGATGGACTGTTAAATCATTTCTCTTATAGGGTGCGGGTATGAAAAAGGTGGTAATTGTTCTATGGCTGTGTTATTTTCATAGTTAAAATGACTCTTCATGTTTTATACTTCAAAATGTTCTTTTTACAGATCTCGAGGCTACAGATACGACGACGACGGAGTGGTTGAAAAGCAGGAGAAATTCCTCAAAAGAATGTCTGGAATAATGCGCTTGTATTTCGCCATTATAATATCCTCCCCTCCTAGAGGGTCGCACCCACATGGTATAGAATATGCCTGGACATGGTTGTCGCGTGTACTAAACATGGAACCAGAGGCCGACATCACGGCGACGATGATTTATGACTGTTTACAGGTCACCGGTCACGCGCTGGGTAACGAGTATAAAAAACAATTCCTAAAGATGTTACATATACTAATGAAGGTCATGTTTCCAAAGTTGAAAAATCTGACATCTGCTGCAGGAGGTGGATCGTTGTCACGGTTACAGTTGCTACTGGAAACGAGCGTGAAGAATCATGGGACAATTCCGGTACCTGAAGGTTACTTACAAGGGAGTTTCTGGAGATCATAGTAAACAACATTTAGCTTGTGAAGAACAAATGAGTTTACAATAAAATAAACGTGTTCAAAATGTTATTTGCTATTTAAACTGCTACATTTTAGTGGCAATCATTAACAGACAAACTTGGTTGGTCAGTTTTATTGTGGTTTATATGGCTAACTCTTCTATTTTGAAGATTTAATAGAGATCTCAACCTTAATATTTTGTAAATACATGCAATGGAATAAAGCATATTTTTTGCATTAAATTATTAAGGACAGTTTAATGAACTATTTACATAACTGTACTTTAACATATGCAATTGATATTTCTGTATAAGCCTTGAAACTATCTCCATTATATACTGTAGTAGTAAAATCACAAACATCCGCTTTCATGACGATAGAACCTATATAAATTAAAGTAGGCATATTTTGCTTAAGATTGCCAAAATGTTTGCAAGACTGTTGGGAAACAATTGTACAGTCAAACCTGTATTAAGAGACTACAACAGGGAATAGCAAAATTGATCTCTTAACTCAGATGATCCCTTAATTCAGGTGCATTTCAATTCAATTTTTTTTTATGTGATCTCTTAATGCATGTGCATTTTAATTAAAAAAATACAATTTAGAACTAAAGCAGTGGTTTCTTAAAGCAGATGGTCTCTTAATAGAGGTGGTCTTTTGAGCAGATTGGACTGTATTAGTAGAATGACTAGTCCAAAAGCATGCTTTCTCAATGCAAGCCTTCATTATTGTTTTTTTTTACTCATCACCATTCCAACCTTATGTGACCTATTAGCTGTTAAACAGTTGTAAAACACCATTCATTAAATCCTGCTGGAGGCAGAGGGGTAAAACTCCCACTTCATGTTCATTTTGTCATGCTCATTAAAGGACTTATCATGACCCTGCGTATGGGAACGTAGCTCCATCGGAAATGCACTCAGCAGCAACTCTGCAGGTTAGAAGGTTCTAGTCACATTTTCCATGTTTTATATTGATGTAAATGGAGGATGAGCCTTGGCATGTTCATTCCTTTTTGGCACCATATAACCTTTCTTGTGTTGGTGCCCCGTAAAATCAAAAAAGTCCAATCCTGTTGCCTCATTAGCATGTTAGTTGTGATGATCACAAATACAGTGCATTTTGATACCAACATTTAAATAAATTGTACATTATTGAAATTATCATTTGTGTTTGCATTGATGCTGTGAAATAAATTAATGTTTGAAATGTATATTAAAACTGCAGTTTGCTGCATCAAAAACAATGATGTGTTTTAATACCTCATCAACCACACATGAGTTTGTCATTGCCACTAGCGTAAATGGGGTATTTTCAAGAGAAATAGCTGCAACTCGGCTCATTTGCAGGTGTCGATTCTAAGGTTGTTCTGCATATTTTTATTTCGACGTAAATGGAATGTTCTGAAATGATTAACATCCCATGCATTATACCTAAAAGAATAGCAGCCTCTTATTTCCTTTCGAGAGAACGTGGTGTAATTGTTATATCATGTATCATTGTCATCATCGTCATCAAAGATTGAAATGAAATGTAAATATATATTTGTTAATTGCAAAATATCTTTGTTGCTTGTTTATTATATATTCCATATTCAAACAAGAACGCCACATAACGGGGTTTAATATGCCTGTTTGCTAAGTTTTGGCATACCGACAAAAAAACGACAGGATCATTATTTACGTAAGTTTCAAGATTGCTTTTATAAAGTTCCAAAATTGTAAAGCAAATAGTTCAGCCAGGAAAGCATTTTTCATGTTCAGGTCACACTGACCTTGACCTTTGACCTATATTGGATTCATTGTACCATGGGTACTATTAAATACAGGAATAATAGTATTTACCAATAAAATATATTCAGTTTTCGAATAGCCAAAATTACTACATTTGATCCTTTCATTTTTAGCTCTACTGATCAGAGATCAGCAGAGCTTATGCCGTGGTGCGGCGTCCGTCGTCCGTCCGTCCGTCCGTTAACTTTTATTTGTAGCGACTACTCCTCTGAAACTACTAGATGGATATTCATAAAACTTTACAGAAATGTTGCCCATAGAGTCTAGTTGATCCTAGCAAAAATTCATGTTGATGTGAAATCCAAGATGGCCGCCAAAGCTAAAAATAGATTTTTTAAATTCAAGTTTGTAGCGACTACTTCTTGAAAACTATAAGTGATATTGATATGGGACTTTCTCTAAAATGATCAGCATGACATGATGTTGGTCCTTGTCGAAAATCGTTTTGATTTGACGTTAAACATGGCTGCCAGCGGCCATCTTTGTTTACATAGAGTTATATAATGAAAACTTGTAGCGACTACTCCTCTGAAACTACTTGACGGATTTTCATGAAACTTCACAGGAATGTTGCTCTTGATGTCTCAATGATCCTAGCAAAATTTTAGGTCGGCCGGAAATTCAAGATGGCCGCCACGGCTAAAAATAAATTTTCAAAATACAAGTTTGTAGCGACTACTTCTTGAAAACTATAAGTGATATTGATATGGGACTTTTTCTAAAATGATCAGCATGACATGATGTTGGTCCTTATCAAAAATCGTTTTGATTCAACGTTAAACGTGGCTGCCAGCGGCCATCTTTGTTTACATAGAGTTATATAGTAAAAACTTGTAGAGACTACTCCTTTGAAACTACTTGGCGGATTTTCATGAAACTTTACAGGATTGTTGCTTCTAATGTCTAATTGATCCTAGCAAAATTTCAGATCGGCCAGAAATTCAAGATGGCTGCCACAGTTAAAAATAGATTTTTAAAAAATAAGTTTGTAGCGACTACTTCTTGAAAACTATAAGTGATATTGATATGGGACTTTTTCTAAAATGATCAGCATGACATGATGGTTATCTGAGTCGAACATTATTTTGATTCGACGTTAAACATGGCTGCCAGTGGCCATCTTTGTTTACATAGAGTTATATAATGAAAACTTGTAGCGACTACTCCTCTGAAACTACTTGACGGATTTTCATGAAACTTCACAGAAATGTTGCTCTTGATGTCTAATTGATCCTAGCAATATTTCAGGTTGGCCGGAAATTCAAGATGGCCGCCATGGCTAAAAATAGATTTTCAAAATACAAGTTTGTAGCGACTACTTCTTGAAAACTATAAGTGATATTGATATGGGACTTTTTCTAAAGACATGATGTTGGTCCTTGTCGAAAATCGTTTTGATTCGACGTTAAACATGGCTGCCAGCGGCCATCTTTGTTTACATAGAGTTATATAATGAAAACTTGTAGCGACTACTCCTCTGAAACTACTTGACGGATTTTCATGAAACTTCACACGAATGTTGCTCTTGATGTCTAATTGATCCTAGCACAATTTCAGGTCGGCCGGAAATTCAAGATTGCCGCCACGGCTAAAAATAGATTTTTAAAAAATAAGTTTGTAGCGACTACTTCTTGAAAACTATAAGAGATATTGATATGGGACTTTTTCTAAAATGATCAGCATGACATGATGTTGGTCCTTGTCGAAAATCTTTTTGATTCGACGTTAAACATGGCTGCCAGTGGCCATCTTTGTTTACATATAGTTATATAATGAAAACTTGTAGCGACTACTCCTCTGTAACTACTTTACGGATTTTCATAAAACTTCACAGGAATGTTGCTCTTGATGTCTTATTGATCCTAGCAAAATTTCAGGTCGGCCGGAAAATCAATATGGCTGCCACGGCTAAAAATAGATTTAAAAAAAATAAGATTGTAGCGACGACTTCTTGAAAACTTTAAGAGATATTCATATGTGACTTTTTCTAAAATGATCAGCATGACATGATGGTTATCCGAGTTGAACATTATTTTGATTCGACGTTAAACATGGCTGCCAGTGGCCATCTTTGTTTACATAGAGTTATATAATGAAAACTTGTAGCGACTACTCCTCTGAAACTACTTGACAGATTTTCATGAAACTTCACAGAAATGTTGCTCTTGATGTCTAATTGATCCTAGCAAAATTTCAGGTAGGCCGGAAATTCAAGATGGCCGCCACGGCTAAAAATAGATTTTCAAAAATCAAGTTTGTAGTCACTACTTCCTGAAATCAAAACCAATCAGTAGAGCTTCAAGGTCATTGACCTCTTGTTAGCTTGACTGATCAGAGATCAGCAGAGCTTATGCCGTGGTGCGGTGTCCGTCGTCCATCCGTCTGTCCGTAAACTTTTGTTTGTAGCAACTTCTCTGAAACTACTGGATGGATTTTCATGAAACTTTACAGAAATGTTGCCAATGATGTCTAGTTGATCCTAGCAAAAATTCATGTTGATGTTAATTTCAAGATGGCCGCCAAAGCTAAAACTATATTTTTAAAGAACAAGTTTGTAGCGACTACTTCTTGAAAACTGTGATATTGATATGGGACTTTTTCTAAAATGATCAGCATACTTGCCGAAAATCATTTTGTTCGACATTAAACTTGGCTACTAGCGGCCATCTTTGTTTACATATAGTTGTATAGTAAAAATTTGTAGCGACTACACCTCTGAAACTACTCGACGAATTTTCATGAAACTTCATAGGAATGTTGCTCTTGATGTCTAGTTGATCCTAGCAAAATTCAGGTTGGCCGGAAATTCAAGATGGCCACCACAGCTAAAAATAGATTTTAGAAAACAAGTTTGTAGCGACTACTTCTGGAAAACTGTAAGTGATATTGACATGGGACTTTTTCTTATATGATCAGCATGACATGATGTTGGTCCTTGTCGAAAATTATTTTGATTCGACATTAAAGACGGATTTCATGGAACTTCACAGGAATGTTGCTCTTAATGTCTAGTTGATCCTAGCAAAATTTCGGGCCAGCCGGAAATTCAAGATGGCCGCCATGGCTTAAAATAGATTTTTTAAAAAAAGTTTGTCGCAACAATTTCTTGAAAATTGTAAGTGATATTGATATTGGACTTTTTGTAAAATTATCAGCATGACATGATGTTGGTCCTTGTCGAAAATCATTTTGATTCAACATTAAACATGGTTGCCAGCGGCCATCTTTGTTTAAATAGAGTTATATATAAAATCTTGTAATGACTACTCTGAAACTACTCGACAGATTTTCATGAAACTTCACAGGAATGCTGATCTAGCTATCAGAACCTATCAGTAGAGCTTCAAGGTCATTGACATCTTGTTCCTTTAGGCTTTACCTAGAAATGTATATGAACTCCATGGAAGTGAGTTGGTTCTTTGTTGAATATACTACATAATTTTCTAGGTTGTTTATACTATATTTTCAAGCTTCATGCAAGACTGAATTATAAAACAACCTGAAAGTATTGATTTCATTTTATTTTTTTACACATTGTGTTTCAGCATATTTATTTGTCCATTGAAAATAAAATGTAATGTGTTAACCCATCGATCACCCAAAGCTGAAACGACAAAATTACTCGACTATTTCGCATGAAAACTTCATGCAACAACTCTGCCCTGATGGAGACTGTTCGAAACAAGGGGAAATCATTTTCTTCTAATTCACTTATTAAAAAACGAAGACAAACAAATTATTGTTTCACAAAACAATGTCCTCAAAATTACATATTAATACAGAACCAACAATATAACTGGTGCTCAAAAAAAGATCATTATTTTGTAGTATATAATAACTCATGAATGTATTAGATTTATAAATCTTCTCCGAATTAGCGCATTGTTTTACAGTCTTTGAAAGAAATCAGCTTGATATTCAAGGCTTTATAAAAGCTTATCATATCTCAATCAATGATGCACACAAAAATGTCATATAAGTGTATTATATTTATCATGGTGGCCCCTGTTTTCGGCATATTAAGAACATTTTACACAGGTTTTTTTTTATCAAAATTAATTTGAAATATCCCCGTGTGGTTGCCGGGGTAGAATACAACCACTGCAAACACACTGTCACATGCAGAGGGGTAGGACCCCCTATTCATATTCATTTTGTCATTTTTTGTTCATGCTCATTTTTTCTTCATCATGACCCCGGCATTGTTTCAGGTGCCATCTCGCTGACATCACTAAGAGCAGTGGCAGAAAAACAAGAAACATGGCTCCAGCGTAAATGGAGTGTCTACAATAGAATTTGCAGCAACTATGCAGTTAATGGTGAGAATGTCCTAGGTCCATTCTCCATATTTTATCTCGATGTATATGGAGGATGAGCCTGGCATGTTCATGCCCGTTAGGCACCATACATGAATCGGTGCGCCTTAAAACCCAATTCAATTCAATTAATTTGAAATTTAAATGTTCATATATGTCTGGAAGGTATACATCTCTATAACATTTACAGCAAACACGCTGTCAACATAGATTATAGTAACCCATGTCTATTTTTTTTCCACAAAAGAAAGTCGAGGGCTTTCGGGGTAGTCTCAAAAAGTTTGTTTTTTATTATTTCAAAAAGTCTTGAAAACATAGTGTGAAAAAAGGTATACCTATGTAAAAAAAAAAGTATGCATGCTTCTTACGTAAAAACTAATTTACAAAGCCTATGTAAAATTATATGAGGAACTTTGATTTACAAAATAAATAATATACCCATGATGCAAAGCAGAAGTAAATAATTTACCTGAAACTAGGCCATATTGACTGAATGTATGACTCGTACATCTCTGTATTGATATTTTATTAAATACCCCGAATCACCAGTTACACCGAAAACATGAGTATAAATCTCCGAATCAGCACATTGTTTTACAGTCTTTGAATGAAATCAGCTTGATATTCATGGATTTATAAAAGCTCATCATATCTTCACTCAATATTGTCCGCATCTCGTGTTCACGGTCCTCTATCTGCGAAAAATCATCGGGCCCGTTCCCACATCCTCCAACGTCCCCAGTTCTGTTCCCAGGATGCACCATCAACTCACAAACAATGCTTCCATCCTTGGTATAGGTCTCAGTCAGTGGACGCTCAAAAGAATCGGTGATGTAAGTTTTCAAATGTTCAGTAGTCATGTCCTGTCCCATGGTCTTATGGCCGGTAAATCTTGGAGCCCTGAAATTATTGATTATAAATTAAACTGTATGAGAAAATTATTATAAATGAATGGCATTCATCAGCATGCTATTAAATGATCACATGTATAAAGAGACAATCTGTAACAAGTATGGATAGCAATCCAAATGAGAATAAAACCAACAATGTGTTTCAGTTGCATGGTCATCTAGGTCCCATGAAATGTCAGATTAAATTAAATGTTAATGGAATCTGGATAACTCGATGAGTCAGCTAATTTGTGCGTATAATATTAATAATTTTGTAAATTATTTACTATTCCAAGAGGCATAACTCTGGATTGACTGAGACGATGTGCCCATATACAATTCGACCAAGTTTGCAGAAGACCGGATAACAATTACCTACCCAAGTTAGAGTCTGCACTAGCATTTTGCAAAATGGTTCCCAGGCGCTACTATTAGGGTAAATATGGTAGGATTATAATAAACTTCATGTATATTATTCCACCATCATACATACCAGATACCATGTTGTTTGAATATAGGTGTGGCATCTTGAGACATCTGTACCACTTCCTTCATCACCGGTGGAAACCATTCCCAGTCGAACGTGTGCTCATCTATCCCTCCCTCAGAAGGAAGTCGAGTCAGGGTTATACCATTCTCCTGTAGAACGCTCGCAAACACTTCACGTACACCTGTTGACATTAGTGTATATATGGGTAATAACCATTCTCGCTCGCTAACACTTC
Source organism: Cyrtodaria siliqua (assembly GCA_037043455.1). Classification (NCBI taxonomy): domain Eukaryota; kingdom Metazoa; phylum Mollusca; class Bivalvia; order Adapedonta; family Hiatellidae; genus Cyrtodaria; species Cyrtodaria siliqua. Next base: position 58,389 of record JAWPHD010014481.1, read on the forward strand.
ACGTACACCTGTTAACATTAGTTTATTTATGGGTAATAACCATTCTCCTGTAAAACGCTCGCAAACACTTCACGTACACCTGTTGACATTAGTGTATATATGGGTAATAACCATTCTCGCTCGCTAACACTTCACGTACACCTGTTAACATTAGTTTATATATGGGTAATAACCATTCTCCTGTAAAACGCTCGCAAACACTTCACGTACACCTGTTGACATTAGTGTATATATGGGTAATAACCATTCTCGCTCGCTAACACTTCACGTACACCTGTTAACATTAGTTTATTTATGGGACCCATATATAAACTAATGTTAACAAGTGTACGTGAATCGTATATTATGGGTTATACCATTCTCCTGTAGAACGCTCACAAACACTTCACGTACACCTGGTAACATTAGTTTATATATGGGTAATAACCATTCTCCTGTAGAACACATGCAAACACTTCACGTACACCTGTTAACATTAGTTTATATATGGGTAATAACCATTCTCCTGTAGAACGCTCGCAAAAACTTCACGTACACCTGTTAACATTAGTTTATATATGGGTTGTACCATTCTCCTGTAGAACACATGCAAACACTTCATGCACACCTGTTAACATTAGTTTATATATGGGTAATAACCGCTCTCCTGTAGATCGCTCGCAAACACTTTATGTACAGTTTTGTACCTAATACTTTTAAAGTTATAACTTCCAGTTATTGGATGGACGAAAGGATGACACCACTACATAATTTCCATCAAAAGACAGGCATATAAAAATAATTTCCATTAAGCGGGAATTACACCTACAACAAAGACACCGGAGTAGGAAATTAGAACCCAGTACTAACATGGGGATATTTGATAGGTGTATAAGGATTGCCAATACCTGGTAGAAGGTGTTTATGTTGGTGGCCATCTATGCTGTCCGGTTAATGTCCGGTTAGTTCAGTGTACCGATCTATCTGACTCTGTATCTCCCGCCTCACCTATATAAGGTAACACGATTTAAACAAACACTTTTTTATAGCTGTCACATGAGGATCCATTTGTATTTTACTCATTTTTAGCTCGACTATTCGAAGAATAAGAGAGCTTATGTAATCACCCCGGGGTCGGCGGCGGCGTTGGCGTCGGCGTCGGCGTCCCACATCAAGGATTGCGTGTAAGCTGTGTTTTACAAGTCTATATCTCTTACATTTCTTATCTTACCACAACCAAATTTGTTCATGGGCTTCCTTGTAGCGTTATCTTAAGGGCTGCATAAGCAATTTTGGTTCCTGTAACCCATGGGCTCCCATGGAACGCAAATTATGATAGCCCATAAAATGTGCCCCATTTCACATCAAATTTTGCGTGTAAGCTGTGTTTACAAGTCTATATCTCTTACAATTCTTACCATAGCACAACCAAATTTGGCCATTAGCTTCCTTATAGCATTATCGTAAGGGCTGCTTAAGTAATTTTGGTTCCTGTAACCCCTGGGCTCCCATGGAACCCAAATTCTGATAGCCCTTAAAATATGTCTGTTTCACATCAAATTTTGCGTGTAAGCTGTGTTTACAGGTCTATATCTCTTACACTTTTTGTTCTAGCTGAACTAAATTTTGGAATTGGTTTCCTTATAGTATGTTGTAAAGGGTTGGATAAGTAATTTTGTCTTCTGCAAATTCTGGGCTCCCATGGAACCCAAATTGTGATGGCCCATAAAATGTGCAATAAATGCAGATCTAGGTTTGCATGTAAGCATGTATATATCTATAATTTTGGTTTGGGATTTGTTATAGCATTATGCATCTTATTACTTCACCCATATTGGGTCATGGGCTCCCTCCTCCCCCTCCCCCCTCTACCCCCGCCTCCACTCCCCTCCACATTTTTTTTTTTTTTTTTTTACATATTTCTGTGTTGTTTTAGTCAATTCTTACACATATATGTTGCAACCCTCCCCGCCCCCACCTATCCACCCCACCGCCTCTCACCCCATCACCCACCCCGCCCCAGACGAAACTTTTTTTTTTTTACATATTTCTGTGAGCTTTTGTCAATTCTTTCACATATATGTTGCAACCCTCCCCGCCCCCACCACCCCACACACCCGCCTCTCATCCCATCACCCCCCACCCCCATCCTGCCCCAGACGTGAAACTTTTTTCTTTTTTTTTTTACATATTTCTTTGTTGTTTTAGTCAATTCTTACACATATATGTTGCACCCTCCTCCGAGCCCCCAACTCACTCCCGCCTCTCCCCACCCCGCTCCCCCCCCCCCCCCCCCCACCCTACCCCCACTTGAAACTACTTTTTTTTTTTTTTTTACATATTTCTGTGTTGCTTTTGTCAATTCTTACACATATATGTTGTCCCCTCCCCGCCCCCCCCCCCCCCCCCCCCCCCCCCACCACCCCCGCCTCTCAACCCGCCCCACTTGAATTTTTTTTTTTTTTTTTTACATATTTCTTTGTTGTTTTAGTCAATTCTTACACATGTTGCCCTCCCCACCCCAGGCCTCTACCTCTACCCCATCCCCACTCAAACTCGATTTTTTATTATACGTATTTCTGTGTTGTTTAGGTGCAATTCTTCATAGCTTCTTACACATATATGTTGCCCCTCCACCACCCCCGTCTCTCCGCAGACCCACCCC
>JAWPHD010014482.1:0-61031 GCA_037043455.1 Cyrtodaria siliqua
GTATAGATTACCAGAACATATATACTATACCAGAACATGTATAGATTACCAGAACATGTATACTATACCAGAACATGTATACTTTACCAGAACGTGTATAGATTACCAGAGCATGTATACTATACCAGAACATGTATAGGTTACCAGAACATGTATACTATACTAGAACATATATAGATTACCAGAACATGTATAGATTACCAGAACATGTATAGATTACCAATTTGCACATTGATTCTAGTTATCGCCATATTTTTTACAAAAAAAATATTATTATTATTATTTTATTATATTATTATTATTATTATTATTATTATTATTATTATTTATTTTTATTATTATTATTATTATTATTATTTATTATTATAATTATTATTATTATTATTTTATTTTTTATTATTATTTTTTTATTATTATTATTTATTGTTATTATTATTATTATTATCATTATTACTATTATTATTATTATTATTATTATTATTATTATTATTATTATTATTAATGTGTGTTCTGGGTTTACGGATGATGACGATGATGAACTTTATTTCCTACTATATTTATAAGAATCTTTGCTAGCGAGTATTACATGGAAAGAGAGTCATCACTTTTCCTTGTCGGGCTGACCAGATCCTTTGTGGGAATGTTTTCCATGCCTTTTAACATTTTATATAGGAGGATCAAGCGTCCTTCCTAAATTCCTTTAGTGGTTTCTACCCTAGTTCATTACGAATACCATGCTACCAGGATCATAACGATAACTGGACAAAACAAATTGAGCTGCTCGGTTCTGTACCCTTTCCAGCTCCTCCTGAAACCTCTACAATGGGGTCCCATACAGCATATACATACTCTAAGATATGTGTGACCAAACCTTAACATAGCGGGGACAACTTGATAAATTCCTTCTGAGTAGACCTAAGGTTGTGCAAACATTACCTATGTGTGTATTCTTCAGATATAGTAACACTTGCTAGACTGGAACATCATATCCCATGTCCTTGCCCATATGCCTAAATTGTGTATGTTTTTCTGTAACCTTTTCCGATCTTCCTCATTTTAATGGGTCTATTACACACACAATCATCAGCAAACAGTCGAATGTTTGACTGGATACCCATAGTCATATCATTTATGTACAGCGAGAGATGTACCGGACCTAGTACAATGCCTTGTGGTACAGAAGACCGATTGAGATTTCACATCAACTACAACACATTGCAACCTGTTATTGAAATCATCCGTTAAATCAGTGAGCAATACACTTTTATATATACATGGAAATGTTACAGGAAGTCATTAGGAACTTAAGTATCCTCCCGTTAACGCATGTTCGGTGCTTTGCATGTCTTCTTATGTTTCAGCTTAACAGATCAAGATTAAGATTCTACAAAATGTGGTCTACGCTAATACAGTTTAACACTATTCATTGTACACCAAATACCTTAGCATTGACGCTAGCTCCGTGTCATTGACCCTAGCTCCGGATCATTGACTCCGGCTCTTACCCAATTTACCTTAAATCCGCTATGCACTGTTTTCTCATATTAAATTCTACTGTATAATGAATATATGATGGGATTTTCATCTCTACGTATAAACACAACTGACGTTCATGAATAAATACGAATATGCACAGAAAAGTGCAATATGTCGAAGAAAACACAAAGACCTCCCACACGTATAAAAGACATAGGCGAAAAATTTAACAATAATTTGGCAAAAATAGACATGGTTTGAACACATATAATTGGAATAGCATTCCCCAATTTTTGAAATAAATCGTTTGATTTATGAAATAATGAAAAATAACGAGTTGAACTCATTCTCTGTTGTGTGTGTTTTTGTCTTTGTCTCTACCTCGGGATTGTCATTGACTCTCGTTTCCAAAAAGAGTTAGAGTCAATGTTTCGTATCCTTGTATTACGCCAATTTTGAAATAACATTCTGCAGATTGCCAACAATTAATAAATTGGATTCTTTTATGTCAAAGCAATCTAAACATAGTTTGGAACAATTAAGTAAATAATGGGGGGGGGGGGGGGGGGGGGGGGGGGGGGGGGGGGGGGGGGGCGGGGGGGGGGACTTATAAACAATTGAAAATGTAGATACTTGCCTTCCGAGTATCTAAAACCTTCCAACGCCACTCTAATGTAAGGGGGGGCTTATACAAATTTGAAAATGTAGATTCCTGCCTTCCGAGTATCTAAAACCTTCTTACGCCACTCTAATGTACGGCAGCAATGTTCATTCGTTACAATAATACCCCTCAAATATATGGTTTATGCATAAGGAACAATTGCCGTAATTATGAGCTGCTGATCCGACCAATATTTGCTTTTCGACTTTCGACGTAAGCCAATATCATTAAATATTAAAATATAAATATATTCAAAGGGTTTGATGTTCAAAATGATATAGGCACCAAGTGCTCAATGTTACTAAACGGAATAAAAATATTGGATACATCTTGATCATTTAAAAACTTTAAAATTAATGTCTATATCTAACAAAATAATGTGATAAAAAAAAAATACATGTTACATGAATAGTAGCATGACCATGGCCAAAATCGATGATTATTTTAAGGGGTATGTGGTTACAAAAATAGAACAAAACATGTTACATATCAAAATGTTCGTCTTGGTTTGTCAGACAATCAGCATAAACTGGCAAAATGAGGGCGAACCGAGTAAACCAATATGGCATCCAAGATGGCAACCATTATTGTAAAGATTGGTATGGAGTTTATATGAAGATAACATATCATCAGGTCATTACTAGTGAGTATATTCTTACATAGTTTTAGCAATGTAATACTTATTTTAACCTTTTAGAGTAAAAAAAGTCATTACTTTTCAGAAGAGGTCAAAATCTAGGTCAATACTGCAAATTTATTTTTTAAAAAACGTGTTACAGCCCTATACTATTTTAAAATGTATTATATAATTGTTTTTGTTTTTAAATCAACTTCTTTAAATTTAAAAGAGTATATAATTCTGTTATATCTATAAAAAAAAAAAAACATCTTTAAATAAATTATTAAATAAAAAGAGAGGATGAAACTGAACAAAATGTTTGCTGTATAATACATCTTGCTACTGCAATGTGATATTTAAATAAACATTTAGTTTTATGTAATCTTGTAAAGTTGTTTATTTTAACTACAGTTATTTCTAAATTATTAAAAAGTAGTCATAACAAACTAATCTAAAGTATTTCTCCTCGTATGACTATTTTACCTGGGAGTATTTTACCAGATCACCGGTAAAATTTATGAAGAGGGAACATTCAAATGTAAACTGTATACATTAGAATAAATTAGCTGTTTGAACAATCTCATAAAAATCCGATTCGTATCATCATGTTACTACGATGTTTGGGATTAAAGAAATTAATGTATAACATTTGTAGATGTGACATGTTTTGTGATGACAGATCAGAGCTCCTTCCACTTTGGACAGAATTTCAGTTCAATATTGCATCTGACTGCTTACATGACAGAAGAAAAAGTAGTATATACCCTCCTAATGAATACACTACACTCAAACGAACAGACGGGCAACGAATGTCCTAGGTCAACCAAGTTAAAGATGTTTTACTAAACGTTTAATAGTATACGAAGGACAGGAGGAGCTCAATAAGAGTTTTTTGATGCCTTATTAAAAAAGACAAAAAAATTAAAGATTATGTCAAATGCATATCAAAAACTATCTTAATTAATGAGGAAGAGATTTATTTAGGGCTAATGGCCATAATTTGATTAAGAAATACCCCCACTGGAAAGAGTTATGACTTTTGAGAATGCAACTGTACCGTTGAGTTATTTTTGTGATGAGGGAAAATGGTTGCAAACAAAACGGCCGATATCATGGAAAACCTGAAACAAATATTCCACCGGTATCGGTTTTAAGGAGTATCAATGAAGTGGATACCATCAACTTCGACGGAATGGAATTATTCCAGTTTACAGCCGATGTCGTATTTAGTAAAAACAAACATAAAGTTACATGGCTTCATTGTTTCCAATGCACATACTTATACAGAAGTATGGATATTAAAAGCGTCCATGTTGTTTTTGAGCAGTACGAATAGCCCAAATAGCCCAAACTCGTGAGAAACGTGGAAAGAATATTTCGCTTTATATACCATCTCACATACAGGAAAAAATGATCATTCATGCCTAGAAAAAGGTTCTTGAAATATTGTATATAAAACACCTAGCTGAAAGTGCCCATGAACTTCTTGGAGAGGACCAATATTATATACATCAGCCATTGAAAATAGCATATGCCTGTGTAGTTGCCATTGGAGATCTTGAATCTAACCATGAGAAAGCTGATTCATTTATCGCTATACAGCCAAGTTCAAAGCCAGACAAAGTGTTGTTGTTCTTCTTCTTAGACCAGACGCGGATTACTAGAATACCACTGTGACCATTTTGGAGTGGAAAAACTATTCTTTGAGTTTGGCAAGAAAAGCATTTAGATTTGCCCGGATAATCCATATTCGTATATGATAGTGTTGATAAACGTTAATGTGAACGAATCTTGTCGATGGTTTACACTCACAGAGTGCGACACCTGTTGCTCTTCCTTTGAAATTGGCAAGAAAATAGCATCTACAATAATGATGAGGCTTAAGAATTATCTGTCCGATAAATGTATGTCTCTAAACACGTTGGGAATAAAACATGGTACTTGAAAATGAGTTTAAACCCAATGAAATTACGCCCCCCCCCCAACCCCTCCACCACCCCACCCCAAACATATGATTTTTACTTCATCTATCAAGTGTGCATGTCAGTTACTGATTTGGAGAGGATATGCTAAATGTTCCAGACCCAACAGAGTGTGGATATGAGATTGATAAGACACAGGTCTTTATGTAATGAACCAGAAGTTAACGACCAGACTTACCGAGTGAGTTGGTCTGCTTCTGTGATGATCAATGTAATGATGTTAGTTCGTCAAATGAACAGCCGTGGGCATACACTGAAACATGCCTTGGCATAACTAGCCTGGCCTGGCCTGGCCTGGCCTGATCTTAAAACTGTTTACCTTAATTGTTATTGGTCCAGGTCATGTCCTTAATCAGGTTCTTCGCAATGAGGGGCATTCACAAAAAAGTTTAAATGTTAAATAACTATAATTGGTTACATTGAATTAGCACTGATTGTGAGATGTCACTGGTATTAATCATGAGAAACGTGTAGAAGGAAGAAACATAATAGAGTGCAAATTGGAAAACAATAATAGTTAGGATATATTCATATTAATATGAAAAATAAAGTTAGTTAATATTTGAAACTGATTAAACGATTACGTGATTGATAAATTAGTGACAGGATGAATTATTTTATAACAATGGATTAATTTGATGATTATGATAAAAAAATAAGTTATGGAATGCTATAATGGTACAATTTTTTTAAAGAGTGAATTGGTGGATGGATGGTTAAATGAAACTGAATGGGTAGTGGGTTGATGGATGGTCGAATGGGTGATTGTGTGGTTTCATTTTGGTATGGTGGAAATGTGGATAGGTTGCTGGATGGTAGGGTGGGTAGTGGGATCATACGCTATACATATATAACCTGAACATATTCAATTGTATTATAATTGTGTTATATGTGTATTTGTTTTAATGGAGCTAGATTTTGTTATTTAGTGTTATTATGTTAGTTTAAACTTATTTATTTTACATCGATTGTAACGAAAGCCCTATGAACTTATTTGAATCACTCTCGATAAAGATTATGTTATTATGTTGCCATAGTAAAGGCAATGCAACCTCAATTGTCAAGATATGAAGATTAATTCAAATATTTTCTGAACAGTTGGTGTGTGTTTTATGCCCCCGAAGGGTGGGCATATAGCAATCGCACCGTCCGTCTGTCCTTCCGTCCGTCACACATTTCGTGTCCGGTCAATAACTCTGACATTTATGGAGGGATTTTCACGTGCAAAATCCAGGTCCGTAGCTCCAAGGTCAAGGTCACCCTTAGACGTAAAATCATGCCATATGGCCCTATATTAAGTCAGGCCAAATAAAAAAAGTACCTATTTTGCCGGTGGCCCGACCGACCCTATTTTTAAGGGGCCGACCTTAAACTTTTTATGCAAAAATTAATTAAATAAATATTTGTTCTGAACAATGATTTATCATATAGCTTATATCATGGAAGCTTATATCATGGAAGTGAAACAACACCATTATATATTTTCTGTAATCCACTGGGCACTGGTATTATATGCAAATTATTACCAAATTACACAGCAAAACTGGAAAATATATAGGTAAGCCATATGATTTGCATGGAATGTCATGATACATTCGGAGTTTGATGTTTTTCTTGCAGGTAAACAATGCGATGCTATGCGATGCTAATTAACTAATTAGTAAAATGCATGTTAGACAAAGGCATTATGGTTTAAAGTGTCCTATTATTTGTAACAGGAATGCGTAATATAACTAGGGCGGTCTTATATCTTGGGAAACTGACAACATCAACTTGTATGGGGTTCATGAGATAAATAGAATCTCACAATATCTTGCTAAAAAAAAATGAAAGAAAAAATAAAATAAAAAGAAAATGCATATCGAACCACCCTAATTGTTTTAGAGCACGCAATAGGAAACACACCTATTTGTTTTGGCCTAATGTAGGTCGTGTCCGATCTATAACTGTCATCCATTGAAGGATTTTTATATAACCTGGCACAAGCGTTCACCATAACATGCAAAATCCAGGTCCATAGCTCCAAATTCAAGGTCACACTTAGAGGTCAAATTATGCCATATGGCTCTATAGTTGATTTTAAGAACTTGACTTTCATAATCAAGATCATCAAAGTCGTAAATAGACAGCAAAACTTTCCAAGATCCATCCATCCCTTCGCGGGCATGAAAACACACCAACTGTTTAAAAAAACTATTTGAATTTAATCTTCATATCATGACAATTGGGGTAATCCGAACCTTTTCTAAAAGCATAATAAACAAGCTGCAATGATAAAACTGCACGTTCATCCATTGTAGTCACACAATAAAACATTTAAGTTTTTAATTAACTTTAATTTACTATATCCACCATATTGTCATTTTGCATTTTAATTAAATTCCCGTGATATTCTCGCGAGAGATGAAGGCATTCGTATTCCCCTCATCAAATAAGTCCACTATCAACTGACGACATCGAGGGATTTTTGGAGCGGAACGAACTCTTGTCGGAGCATAATTAGGGTCTAAACTTTGTTGTTCAGAGAATTGCGAGTGCCAAAAGGAAAAGTTGACCTGAATAATAACAAATGTTGGAAGTTTAATATATTAACTTCGTCTGAAAAAGCTGACCGTTACAACTTTATTAAGATTAATGTAACACATATTTAATCAAATAGGTAAATACATATATTGATAATCGCTTTAGATGTTTGAAATGTTAATTCAATGCATACTTTCTTAGCTATATTAACTTAAAACCAAGAGGGTAGCTCCGCATGCTATATTTACTTAAAACCATGAAGGTAGCTCCCCATGCTATATTTAGTTAAAACCATGAGGGTAGCTTACCATGTTATATTTACTTAAAACCATGAGGGTAGCTCCCTATGTTTTTTACTATAGGAACCGCTCATATAGGTACACAGCCAGATGAAATATCAAAATCGTAAAAAGGGCTGGTAAGGTCAGAGAGAGAAGACTCAGATGACATTTGAGGTTGCATTGCCTTTACTATTTACCACAATATATATATGTCCAATATGTCTAAAAGGAAACACAGTGTTAACTAAATGCGGGCACTGAAAACATCTATAGGTAATTACAAGTAAGTTTCAATGCAAAATATACAGTGGTTACCCTAGCAATCGTCAAAAAAAGCGAAAGAACTGCTTAAAGCAATCTGACTTTCCTGTTCGCATCTGAAATGTTCACTCCGACTTCACCGTTCGCACTTGTAAAACACATCTGACATTCCGGTTCGCTATTTTTTTACCCTATCGACTTGAAAGTGCTATAACTCGGAAAGTTTCATTATTTCAATGAGATACTTTGTACAGTTATACAGAAAGGATTGAAGATCTTGACAAGCTTTTTAAATTGAATTACAAATGCGAATATCAGTTCGTTATTTGTGTTTATTCTGAATATTTCATTGTTTTTACAAATAGTTGTACATGTATACACGGTGCTTCAAGCACTAACGTGGTTTTATTACCGGATTTTTAATGTGAAAGCTTCCTTTGTCATTCCTTTTCAAATCTGTATAATTATTTTCCAAACATTTTAGCAAAATACGCAACAGAAAGCGAAAATACTAACCCCACCATTCACTTCCAACAATTTCGCCAGTCTGACTTCTCTGCAACCATCTGACTTCCCTGCAGCCGGTTCATCTGTGTGATGTTTGTTGGTTAGTATTACACAATGAGAGAGAACGAATCTCCGGTCTTTGGTTATTTCTTGATCCCCACAATAAATCACCACACCATATCAAATAAAGGAAATATGACCTAATTCCAAATTGCAAAGAAGCATAAATGGAAGCGGCCATCTTGGAACGATGACGTCACCAGGCTATTTTACCACATATATATTGCATATTGATAAATATCATTTAAAGTATTGAAAATAACTGAAAATGAACTTAAAATCATAAAATCAGTATACACTGTATATATCTTAAACTTTCGCCTTTTCTTTTTGTCGTCTTGGCGACCCACTAGAACGAAAAGACGAGATGGCATAAATCAGCCTCCATACAGGATAAGCTCAAGAACGAAATAGTTACTGTACGATTTATGACCTAAAATGACCTAAAATGACACTTCGTATTTCAGATGCGAGCGAATTGTAAATGGATTTAAACGGAGATTCAGACCGCGTAATTACTAAATACGCAGTAGAGGATGTTTAAATTTATTTTGAGAAACTACACCGCCTACGCCTTTTTAATAGAACCCATGTTCTGTATCGATTTTGCGTTCGGGCGACAATAAAGCACTCGCATACTCATTAGGTGTGCTTTTAGCCTAAGTAGAAGAGTAATGCATTTATTTTGGTATTTCGGAAACGCTTAGCCGCGACACAATAAACTGACACCGTGTAACGAAGAATTGTGGCCAATTTGTATTTCTTGAAAGCGCGGACTTTTTTCATTCGTGATAGAACATCCACTTATTCTGTCGATTCTAGTGTCTCTGTAGACATGGTAGAAACTTAATGAGATTTTAACAGACGTTTATAATCTCGGAGATGGACAAAGCATGGACGTTATGAACTTACGGGGGGAAAAAGCTCTCTATTTAAACAAACATAATTATTTCTTTCAAAAAACTATTTTGGCTTTCAAATGAAGTTCAATGACAGTTTGTATCGACATGTTGAGGATAATGCGTACCATGTAGTCGCGTTTAAAGTGGGTAAAGTATGGGTGGTGGTGGTAGTAGTAGTAGTAGTAATAGTAGTAGTAGTAGTAGTAGCAGCAGGAGCAAGCAGCAGCAGAGCATCAGCAGCAGCAGTAGTAGGAGTAGTAGCAGTAGCAGCTGTAGCACAGCAGCAGTAGTAGTATTTATGTATACTCTTCCAGTTTTTGCACACATAAAAGTATCATACGATTTTTATGAGTCGTATATGGTACTATCCATTGTATCATGAACTACTCATATTTTACAGAAACAAATATTATTGGGAACGTCCAAATATTCCAAAATTCTTAGAATTGTTAAGGTCTGTGTTCCGGAAAGGACGTACCACATCTCGATATGAACAGTGAGACTGTCAGCATGGTTTCCGCGCTAGGAGGACCTTCGAGACTCAGCTACTGACACTGGTGAAAGAGTTGTCCAAAGGCTTAGAAAGAGAGAAAAAGCACGACCTGCAGTCCTCGACTACAGTAGCTGAAAGGCATTTGATCGTGTCCCCTCATGAACGACTTCTTTTTGAAATTGGACCACTGTGAAAATGTTGGGTAACACTCTGTCATGGATCAGGGACTTCTGAGAGACAGGTCGCAGAGAGTTACAATTGATGGAGTAACATCAGACCCATGCTCAGTGGTCAGCTGGGTCCCATCCTATATCTCATTTTCATTAACGACCTGCCATCTACCGTCCAGTTCAACGCGAGGTTGCTTGCAGATGATCGACTATATCGGCAGATCAATGCCGAAAGCGACTGAAAGATCCTCCAAGATGGCTTGATCAAATTAGCTGAGTGGAAGAAAACATGACATTTGTCCTTCCAAGCAGAAACAATGTAGCACCCTTTGAGTTTACAGAAAGAAGTCTCCAGTCTTCTCCAGCTATACACGCAAGGCACACGTACTTGGAACAGAGGATGTTACAGAGTACAAGGGAGTTGAAAATGCAAAGGACATGTTGTGGGAGCACCATACTGTCAAGACCGTCAAGAAAGAGAACAGTGCCTTAGGGTTTCTTCGGCGCAAACTCGATTCACCAATGAGATAGTAAAGAACACAGCATATTTCTTGAGACCAGTCCTCGAATACTGATCCAACGTCTAGAACCGCCGTTGTAGAACCAAGCTCCTACCTTGGTTGGTATTTTTCAAGCCTTGTCTCTCTTATCTCACCTTCTAGGTCGGATGCCAACTACAAGTAAGATCAAATGTTTCCCAAAGCTATGCCGGTTGAAGTACACTCACTTACTTCTCTGCCTTCGAACATGTTACCTATATGTTTACATGTATTGTTGCATGTGTCTCGGAGAGTACATGGATTGTTGCGTGTTTATTCATTTGGCATTGAAGAAAGTTAAAAATAGTACAGATATAAGCATGCTTACAATGTACGCAAATTATTTATGCGAATTCATTTATGATGAAATTTGGACTGTTCTCATTATACTATTTTATGCAAATTCGTGTGTAATGATCTTTGAACTGTTTCTTTGGACAGTTTTGGTGGGGAGGCTTTTGGAGCAATCTTTGGGCGATATATAAACAGGCTATCTCTGGGAGCAGCCCAGCAGTTGAGTTCTATTTAGTAAAAAGTTAATTTTGAATTTGATTCTTTTAAAATATAAAATATGTTTGTGAGAGGATTTACTTATTATTGTGCTCATTGAAAATAACGGTGAAATTAGATATTTGGACTAAACCGGAAAAATTGGAAATTAATTTGGATTAAAGAGACACTTAAAGTTTTGGATTAAAAAGACACTTACTGTTTTGGATTAGAGACACTAGAGATGTAGATTGTATCTGAATTAAGGATCACTTGGATAATTAATTGGACATACTGATTGGGTTGCTGTATTGTATTATGGAGTTGTGTTTATGTAAGTGAATATTTTATGTAAATAAATGTGTTAATTATAATTTTGTGTGGCTGGTTTTGCTTCCTTTTTTTGTGCTCGTAACAGGTATGGGTATGTAGTAGCGAAGATTTATAGATTGTCAAACACTATCTGCACTTCTATATAAGAATTACATGGTTAGTAACTTAGAAATTCAGCTGTATTTTGGCGAGTGTAAGAAAAGTGATAAATGCGAGCCCCTGACGAGTATTAATCACTTTCGACACTAGCCAAAATACAACTGAAATTCTAAGTTACTAACCATGTAATTTTATTATCATGCAACTGTTTTAAAAACATAATTTACCTGAAAAACAGTTTACGTCTGCTGCCTTCAAAAAATACAAACGGGGGATAGTTTGTCAGGGTAACTAACTTTGGCAAAAAACGTTTTCGGCGTTTAAGTATATTTAATATCGATAATAAATGCAAAATACTTTCTTTTGATAATGTAGTGCATTTCTAAATTGCGAAGCATAAAAACTATTGTGTATATTTGTAGTTTAAATGGCTGATTCCGGACTTGTTCAGTCATCGAATAATAGCGCGTGCAGCTACTGGCATAATACAGTAGTTGGGCGGAAAATATTAGGTTAGTAGACAGTAGCTGTATTTGTATAGTAGAAACATTAGTAGACAGTAGCTGTATTTGTATAGTAGAAACATTAGTAGACAGTAGCTGTATTTGTATAGTAGAAACACTAGTAGACAGTAGCTGTATTTGTATAGTAGAAACACTAGTAGACAGTAGCTGTATTTGTATGGTAGAAACACTAGTAGACAGTAGCTGTATTTGTATAGTAGAAACACTAGTAGACAGTAGCTGTATTTGTATGGTAGAAACACTAGTAGACAGTAGCTGTATTTGTATAGTAGAAACATTAGTAGACAGTAGCTGTATTTGTATGGTAGAAACACTAGTAGACAGTAGCTGTATTTGTATAGTAGAAACATTAGTAGACAGTAGCTGTATTTGTATAGTAGAAACATTAGTAGACAGTAGCTGTATTTGTATAGTAGAAACATTAGTTGCATGATAAACACCTTTACTAAGTACTATTTTATATCTACATTACTCTGTTCATTATTTTCTTACGTGCACCACCGTCTTGCGATAGTCAAGTGTGACTGTTCTACCGACTGTAACGATGCATCCTATAGTACAGATACGAATAGCTTTGAGAAGCATAGCTCATGTGGTGTGGACCTACCACAGACCTAGGCATCCGTTACTTTGAATTATAGGTAGGGTATCCGGAACCTCATCATAATTTTTAAAATGATGAACGAGTAACAAGGAACTCGTACAGAGTAAACAATTTTTTCAAATAGTTCATGCGTTCATATTAATTAAGTAATACATTTTAAAAGAAACAACTATTCTGATCAAACGGAAGTTAAGAAAAAAACTAAAATAAACACTGTAATATTATAATATAAGACACATATGTTTGGAAAAAAATTCATGAATATAAATATGAAACAAACTGTTCCACAGGACAATATATTCAAATATAATACTCATGATTTTCAAACGTTTAGAGTATTTGTAGTATGTTGATAAGTAATGATACTAAAAATTAAAAAAAAAAAAGCAAAAAAAAACTAAGGGGTTTTGTAAAAAGAAAGAAAAAAGTATGAGTAAAATACGCAATAACTCAGCTTATCTACTGTACAGCTCTGTCCGGAAAGACCAGTCCGTACTGTATATGTTAAACATATGTTTTGTTTTACATAATTTATGTTCAATAAACAGTTAACACAGTTGATAAATAGGTTCTTTCAATCGTGTTTTGTGCTCGCCGCAATGCTTTACCTTGTTCATTATGTGTTTGATATCAAAGAGGAAACGTCTGTGACACTTGTTTTACAATCACTTAAACTAGAACAGTGGAGATCGTAAGTACAACGTTGATGGAATGGAATAGGCATTTAAGTAAGATGTTCGATTATTAACACATTTTGCATTGTCTCGTTTTCCCGTATTTCAGCGGGATGCCTAGATTTTTTTGGGACAGGTTTAAATGGCGGGGGCCCCGTCAAATTCAGAAATGACGGGGGCAGTTGGGAATACATGAGTGGCGCTGGTGGTGGCGGTGACACCTTCACGGGTAATTGATACTACCAGGGGTGTAGCTGTGCCTAAATCAATATGTAGGCACTAGGTCTAGGGGTGTCTAGTGGGGTGCGGGGGCATGCTCCCCCGATTTTGATTTCTTTTTTTTTTGAAAGGAAGGCAAATCCTGCATTCTGACGGTATTTTAAACAGCAAACAATATGTTTTTAATCCGAAATCTTTCGAAATTTTAAATTTTACACAAACATGGTGTGTTGGTTCCGAAAGACCGCGAGCGAAAACAGTTCGACTTTTATTTTCTGGGAAAAAAAATACGAGTAAAAATTGGTACGAGCTGACCATATCCCTCCACCCCTTCCCCACATAATACAAACACATTATATTTCGACATTAAACTAACTTTCATTTATTCAATATATGAAAACATATTGATAATTACATTAAGTAGCCAACAATTATTGATATTACCAGGCCTGTCAAAACTTTTTAACACAAAATCCTGAGATTTTTAAAATCTAAGCTGTAAAACGCGCGAAGAACATTTTAAACGAAAATTTCGAGCGCGCGACTTGATTTCAACACTATTTTTTTAAAGTGCAAAAAATTATTGATGCAATTAATACAAGTTGATGCATTGTTTGATAGTTAATACAGAAAATAATAAATTAACATAGCAATTCGATTAGAAAGACGTGGTTTAGTTTCTACCACAACTGTTTTTTTATGAAAGTGCACTTACATTTCTACACAGATCAGGGTCGATATATAAATTAATGTATAGTGACCCTGCACAGATGCATGCTAAATGCAAATACAAAGTCAACTCTACAAATTATAATCATCGTACACGGTAGCAGCTGTTATAGTAGTACCACACACAAGGAGCTGCTAGTTCCTCACATTGCTATTTCAGTTATGACCAATTAAAGAAATCACAGATGTTGCTGCATTACGCATGTCGTTATGCCACTGAAGAAACTAATTATGTCCTTAGGTGTTAATTGTATATTCAGTCACAGACCTAATAACAAATAGATTGGACACTACGAAAATTATCTAAATTTCACGTGGCACAGTGTGAAAATTTCACAAATTATTTCCCAACTTTAAACACACATATTATGAAGAGTTTTATAGATACAAGTTTCATTCATGCCAAATACCATCACAAATTTAATTTTCTTTCCAATGATAGTATTTTTCTTTCTCTTACATTTAGAACAAAAAAGCAGTTTGACGGAAACTTTGACTATGTAAAATCCTTGATTTTTAAGAGAAAAGCAAAAAATGATGACATTTTTAACTTTAAACATCTTTTTATACAATTTCTTACTTTCAAAATAAACATAAATTATTATAATACCATTTTGCTATTCACTATGAATTGTTTGAATGTATTCTCATCAAAATCGGTGAATAATTGAGAGAGGAGATAGAAGGAAAAGTTAAGGTGCCACATGATATTTTGGTTACTTCATTGGTTAATACAGGAAGTTTCCTATCTGTTTATTAATATGTCTGTGATTCAGTCAGTGCATTACGCTGATGAGTCCCCACTGATCCGACACTTGTACATATTCCTCTGACTTGGGAGCGTAACAGGACCAATTCGGGAAATAGCTGATAAACTGTGGACGTAAGGCTGTTAAATCATGAACATTTTGTTTTGATGGAAAATCCGGAGATTTACACTTGTTTTAAACATATTCATTTTACATCGATTGCGAAACAAGTTCTTGCAACTTAGATTAATCACTCTCGATGGCTTCCTGGGTAGAACCAGTACTTAGCAATGTGGATTAATTATCTTGCTTTATTATATTTACACTTTAAATCCGGAGATCCGGAGAGCAACTAAAAATCGGGAGATTTATCCGGAGATTTGGCAGGCCTGTTATAATTACCAGTGTACTGTCTACCCCCGCGAAGTGGCGGCGCCCCCGCCGGACCCCCCACCATTTTTGTATTGAAATTTGAAACTCACGGTTGGATATTCTCACGCAGAGCCGTCCAAAAAGTCAACAACAAAGTCAGTCAGAAAACAGAACATATTTCCAACAATATTTACTTCTTTTGAAAAGTAAGTCAGTAAATTAAAAAAAAGAACTACTAATATGCATTGATATCTTACTATGATAACGTATTATTTAAACTGTACATCTTCTTTTCATTAGTTTTTATCGCTTTTTAAAACGTTATGGGTTTTCGCGATTATGTAAAGGCTAAGGCTTTGCCCAAGAACCTACTGACGAAACTCAGTGGTATTTTTGAAGGCGGGTCCTGCGGATTTTAAGTCTGCGATGCCATCCAATTGACCTTTGCAGAGTCTCAAGTTTAGATGAAGTCGCTTTAAACTTCTCTCTGATTTGGCAGACTTCGCTTTTTTATCCATGCGGGGCGAAATTGAGTCAATGTCATTTTCGGGTCAATTTGGCAACTTAATGTGATTAAGCTTATCATTAACAAAACCCTCTAAATACACAATCAGCACGTGTTTCACACATACCTTATTTAATCCCATTACCATTAAATACAGGACAATTCACACGAAGCCCACACTTTTAAGTTTACTCTTCACGCCAAGTGAGGAATTTACAAATTGCTTAATTACGCAGAGTTTGGATGTTAAAACTACTCGGAGTGGGAATCAACTACGAGAAAAGCTCTCGAAACTGCACAGGTAAAAGGTCAACTTTTTCTAATCGCTGTCATTTTAATGCATAATTATTCGATAACTTCAAAAAAAATCGAAGCAGAAGATAATTTTACTTTTGTTTTGGAAAAGCGGATGTGGAAAAATTTGAATGCCCAGATTATGTCTACTGGGCCACGATAGTTATATGGCGGTTCCTATTACCGTTTTCGCGGCTACTGAACGTAAAAATTGAATTAGTAATTATTATACTGGATATTATAATCATATTTTTAATTAATCATTATTTGTAACAAACTTACTATTCTGCGGTTTATTATTAATACATCGATGGGTTCTTTAGTTAGAAATAATCAGAAAAAATTGTAAAGAATTCCGGGTCATAAACCCGTTGTCAGTGTCGCCTTGTTTAAAGCAGTGAAGTAATAAGAGAGTGAATGGGCACATAATCGAATCTCGCACGATCTCGTATGGCTAAAACGAGAAAGATAAGCGTCTCTGTACATGATCAGAAATTTCATCGTGATCGGTGGGCGCTCTTTTAAAATGCTTATAACTGCGGCAGGTGCGCAAACGCTATCAGTCAATTGTTATGAATATAGCGGAATGGGTTCATTGTACCGGTAATCAGATTAGAGTTAATCTAGTTGTAATACAGATAAACTTGTTACACCTTCGTTGCTATTTTGACGCTTCTATACATACACATATTCTTTCAAGGTTTATCAAAATCAAGGTTTATTTATTGGCAAATGCTGGTAAGCGGTAGATGACGATTTTTATTTTGAGTGTTTTAAAAAGGGGCGTTACCAGTACTAGAGTTACGAGTGATTTCTTTTCGTATTTATTTCGAAACATATTTAAAAGGGAATATATATAAAATACATTATACATGCGCAGAATTTCGATAGTTTGTGTGTGAGGGGGTGGGGGGGGGGGGGGGGGGGGTGTACATTATACATGCACACAATTTCGATATTTTGTGTGTGTGTAGGTGGGGGGGGGGGGGGGTGGTTGGGGGGTTGTGATTGTTTTCCTTTTTTTTTCTTTTCTAAATGTGTATTCATTTATAAAAATATAATATAATTACAAAACTCTGGTGTAACCACAGGCCTAACCTAATTATTAGTAAGTGCAACTGGTCTGTGGTTTATCTAACTTCTTTTTTTTACGTTTTCAATTATTAATGTTCTCAATTCACACTCATTTTTTTTTGATTGAATTGTTTTTTTTATATAATACATAATAACACATTTTTAAAATACTAACATCCGTCTAAGTGGAACTTTTAAATATCTTGTAACATGACACAGTAACTCGCAACACCGAATGAGATAATTTTGTACAATAATATCACATGAAAAACTTGTAATTAAACACGTAAGTGGGTTTCAGCGGTGCAGATACATCAGTTTAGCATAAGTTATATTTTCCTAATATTGTCATATTAAAACGGCATAACAAATCAATTTGTTAGATAAAAATGAAACATTAACACACTTATGCGTGTGTTTTTTGACAAATCCGAATGAACATAATCTATTTCTTATGTGTTTAGTTTCATAGATGCATATAATATAAATAAAATTGAAAAAATAATAATATTACACAATCATGGTATATATTTGATGTCAACACACCACGGGTGGCCAGTGTTTGCCAGTGATTTATGGCTTCTTTGATCTAAACAAACATCCTGCTTAAAACGGCCAATTAGCCACAGGGCACCGTATAATTATGATTGGAGAAACCCTTTATATCTTTTGATCGCAATAAACAACTGCCATAAAACCCTGCGTTAGCGCCGCTTCAGTTAACTGTTTTTTGCATGATTATATATCTATGTAGGTCATATGGGTTTGAGACAATACTATCTCCAGGACGCTTATGCTGAAATGCATTGGAAAGCGCTTAATTGATACAGACATTAAAAGTTGTTGTTCGTTGTTCAACTGATGGAAAGTATATTTAATTAACCAAAAGAGCACCAACACAGATGGGTTGACTAAGAGTTTTTAAAACATAATTAAAGCGTTTACATAAACAAAAAGTGTACCACTACATCCGTCAATCATATTTCTTGACAACAGGCTGTCTATTTCCTGGGAATTAACTAAAACAAAAAAATGTATAGCGAAGTCAAACAAGATGGCATTTCATAGTCATTGGCTGGAATCGGCATGTATGGTCGTTTTGTGCGATATCTATGCAGTTGTTATGACAAATTATTAGACAAAATTAAGGTTTTTGCATAATAAAAAGTGTACCACTACATTCTTCAATCATATTTCTCGACAGCGAGCTGTCTATTTTCTAGGAATTAAATAAAACAAACAAATGAATAGAGAAGTACAAAAGGGTGCATTTAATCGGCATTGACTAGAATCGGCCATGCTGGTCGATATCTATGCAGTCTTTAACACACATTATTAGATAAAATAAAGGAGTTTTGCATAAAAAAGTGGAACACTACATTTTACAAGCACAGTTTTCGACGGCGAGCTGTTTATTTTCGAGGAATTAATTAAAACAAACAAATGTATAGCGGATTTGCGCCATCTCGACATCTCTGATAAACAATACTTTAACGAACACGGCCGACCAACAGTTTGTGAATTTTATTTTATATCAATCAATTCACTGTAAAGTAACGTAAAAATACCCAAAATGTCAATATCAACTATTAGTCATATAACAACAAACAAGTTCTGTGTTACAATTTTACAAAGCAGAGCACTTCACCGATGGAAACAAAATGGCGGATATTCAGAAAAGTTTACCGCTAAAACGAGGTTCCTTCCACTTCTCGAAGCCATACGAGATTTCAGTCAGCTGCGCTATATCTCCATTACGGGTCACCATTCACTCTCTTATTACTTCACTGTTTAAAGGTACATACATGGCCAAGGATTATGGGTATTTATGTTGGTTGAAGAAGTCTGACTTTTGGACAACAGAAATGAACAAAACTTGTGATTAAATGCATTAAAAGTTTAAAATACATATTTGTTTTCGAAATTTATTCATTGTATTGATCAGTCTTGAGCAGAAAAAATGCACTCGGCGTCTCATTGTTGTACTTTTTCCGGCTATAAGTCAGGGCAAGAAAATTTGTTTCCGAGTTATTCATCCTACGCAATATCTGAATGGCCAAATTCATAAATTGGTAAAGAAGTTATCTGAATTTCTACTCATCCTGCATCAATGAGCACTCGTAATAGCATTGTTTGTACTTTTTCTGGCTATGAGTGAACAATTCTGTTTTTTCCTGTCAGAGCTTTTGAAGCTAGGCACATTTGGTTATTATACCGGTAAGTCAAATAGATTTATAAATATTTGAGACTGATCATCTCTTTTAATAGCAAACTAACTACCTATACAAGTACAGAGCTGTACAAAGTAGGTCAGATCCTGATCAAACAGGCTTTCCCTTCTTAATGATGTCATGTCGTCACAACTGTCTGAGTTGTCTAAGGTGACTCTGATTGATTTATCGATACAATAACTTGGAACATGCAATCAGTGACAAAAACGAATTTCTGAAATGTGTGACGTCACTGACGTCATGTCATGATGTTATGACGTCGGGATGCCATATGACGTTCTTGCACAACCCAACCCTGACTCTACAATCTGTAAATGTTTGGTTCAAATCAGATCTTAAATAAAGAAGATTTAGCCATAACAAGATTCCCATTATGACGTCACTGGCGGTTATCTTTGATGATAACATGACAAAATTTGACATTCTTACACAACTAGATTTTGATGTCTGCAACACCTTGGAAGTTGTATCAAAAACCGATCATAATTTATTTTTTGTTTTTTCGAATCAGAACAAGATTTGTTTTGGGAACACTAATTTTTTTTTTTCTGAGGATGAACCATCCCAATAATTGGCTGTTTAGACCGACCATTAGCTGTGAGAATCATAGCTCTTATGGTGTGTACCTACCATAGAACTACGATGCCATCCGTTATTCATAACTTTTCCCTTCATAAACAGGGGCCTATATTCGGCCCCTTCCCCTAACCCCTCTTTGGCTGAGAAAAATCCCCTAAAAAAATAAAAATTCTGTTATGATTAACATTATTTCCCCCTCTAATTTTCTCAACAATATTATGTTTGGGAGACAGTTTATCTAAAATGTACCTCTTTTGCATATTTGCACACCAAAATCTTTAATTTCTGCCTAATATGAGGGCTGTTCGGAAAACGTGAAGTTTGTGCACAAAATCACGGTGTATCGGTAGTGTATTCATTACTACGCGACACAGGTAAAAGGTACGCTCATACCTTCACTGAGTTCAGTGCGGTGTACATTGCTTTACTCAAAATGACTGGCAAAAAAGCCAAAAACGTGTTAGAAACCAGATCCATTAAATTAAAATAAGTTTCAATCTAAGAAATCTTTTTAAAAATTTGGTATCCCAGGCCTTTTTCTGCCCATTTTGGGAAAAAGACCCTGGTAAATTTTGCCCAATTGGGAAAAAATTTAATCGCTTTATGCCTCAAATTGGGAATTTTCATAAGTTAGTTGTATATAAATATCAGGTTGTTTTAATTGCCTGATTTCAATACATGATACATGATTTAAATATTGTTCTTTTTATAGTATTTACTTGTAAACATTTGTATATTTGACCCGACTTTTGTAAAAATAAAAAAAAAATAAAAAAATGGGGAATTTTATTTCAGAATTGGGAAAAAACCCACTATATTTGGCATTGGGAACGGGTCCGATAGTCGGACCCATGAGAATAGTAGAAAAAGGCCTGTATCCTGTTAGTTTTTTTTTACATAACTTGCATATGTTCAAAAAGCTTAAAGCAACTTGTTTTTGCATAATATTAACTGTTGATTATATTGCACCAATGATATGTATCAACCTATCGAATAACACGTGATATGAAAATCACATGATTTAACACATACAGTGCTCACACTGGCCATTTTAAATTAATAGCCACACATTTTTTAGTTAAGAAAATAATAGCCAACTTTAATGCGTAAGAAAATTTGGTCAGTCGTAAGAGCCAAATTTTCAATCAGGTTTTATTAGACTATCAGGTCCTCCTCTGGCTATATTTTTCTTTTTGTCACCACTTTCTCCAAGTGAAAGAAGTAGGAGCCTAGACTAGAATTCATTTATAAGTAGGATTCCAGGAACTCCTTACACATTGATAAAACAAAGAATGATGGATTAAATAATGAATAGAAATATAATTTATGTATCTGTCATCTATATATCGTTTTTCTTTCCACCAACATGTATTTGTAAAGTACAGTTTTTCTCATTCGATTATGAAAAAAAAAAAATCCGAAATTATGTACCATCCGAAGTACTATGACACCGCAATTTTACGGCCCGAAAATTTCAATCATTTAATCGAAATACCATCAATTACAAACTTTTTTCATGCATTAACGTGTTTTGAATGCTAAAAATGGTCTTTCTTATCAAAGGGGAAAGGAAACACAAGCCTAATTGTAGGATAATGTAGTTTTATGTCATTAATTGTCGATCTCAAAGTTGTGACAAATTGATACTGCCGACACGAAGCCAGGCACAATATTCAAACTTCTTATTGTTTCAATGTTTTAATTACTTTATTTCAAGTGTTTTCACATTTCACAATACACATGGGAGTTTGCTACCTCACGGGATCATGATGGGATAGCTTTTAATGCAGATGAAAGTAGCGACTATGTTCATAATAATGCGTGCACAAATTAATTTCATCTCTTCGTAGTTTGTGTACAGAAAAACAAACAGGAAACTGAACCTACTGTTGGATGTGTAACGGATTGTCTGATTGGTCAATCGCCCGAAAGATAACAAATAACGGCATATCTGATTGGCTATACGGTCCATTAATCACATGATGTTTGCGTGTATCAACAATGCCGATTATCCGACAACGAAGTGCCAATTAAGGGAATTAACAACTTTTACAAGCGATAATTGATAAGCGCGTGGCGACAGCACAGGGGGCGTGAAAGGATTATGTAATGTTTATTGCTGTCATTTATTACTTGAGGTGTCAAACAGACCATTATACGAACAATTTATAAAAAAAATATATTTTTTTTTTTTTATTAAAATAAAATAATCGCCAATTATTGTCGACATTTCTTTAAAATAATCGACAGTATTATAAAATAATCGCAAATGGCGACCATGGCGTATGGTAGCGTGAGCACTGACATATTTCAATTGTTTTATTAATGAGGCAACACATTGCCTTTATCTATGCTTATCATCTCAGAAAACACAAACTAATTAAATCAGTCATTGATTAGTGACCTAAACTCACACCTTATCATGTCATAAAGCTGTGACACAAACAAACATGTATATATTACTTGACTAGTCACTACACTAACTGGTGAACTAAAATCAGTCACAGGATAAAGCTGTGCAACACCCAACGACGAAAGGTGCAAGCCGTCTCTGGCCAACAGTGATGCGTCATGCCAAAAACTCATGTTGTCAACTTAATGAACCGTGTCCAGTCGAGATGCGACTAACCCTAAACAACGATTGACATCTGTTGCCCGCTTGTTACACATACCGGTATGCAACTGTGCTTCTGTGTATCCCTGGGCTCCGGGTCACGTATTGCGTCTTCTGGGCAACATCCCGGAAACAACAACATCCATCTGTGGATGCCTTTTTGTATCCATTCAGACAAACCCTGAAGCTTCCGAAGGACAGCCGCCGCAGAATCGCCCATCAAATTGTTAGTCCCCGCATTCAATAAAGCAATTGAAATATGTGGTTTTCATATCACGTGTTATTCAAACGACACCGTAATTATTTTTAGATTAGGGTTTGGTATCGGTAAAAAAAGGTAAACAAATGGCTGTATCTCCATTAATAAAAGAAAACCAGACCGAAAATTACATTTATAATGAGGTTTATTAGCTAATGAATGCTAAACTTTACAGAAATAACACGTTAAACCCGCGTATCGTTCAAAAGCTAGGGGTTCGGTGATTTAGGGTTCGGTACGGAATGGAAGTGGGTTTAATACCCTTAGCGAGGAATAAAATAGCAATTTTGTCACAAATACTTTAATTAAGACAATCAAATACTAACCATGCATATATATACATTAAATAAATGCATAACAGTTAAAATTATAACAGTATGATTTGTTTATTGTCAGTTATACATATTTTTAATTTCCGTAAAGTGTTCGGAGGTGCGGGGGTTCGGGAGTGTTTTTTATACCCCTTCTTCGAATTTTACCACATCCGCTTTTCCAAAACAAAAGTAAAATTGACTTCTGCTTCGATTTTTTCTAAAGTTGTTGAATACTTATTCATTAAAATGACCGCAATTAGAAAAAGTTGCACCTCTTAACTGTGTAGTTTCGACTCGGCGAACTCCAATTTTGCGTCGCGAAGTTTCATGGCGTAATTACGTCGAGAGCTTTTCGGATAGCTAAATCCCACACCGAGTAGTTTTATCGTCCAAACTCCGCGTTACTACGCGATTTGTACATTCCTCACTCAGCGTTAGAGAGTAAAGTGTGGGTTTCGCGTGAGCTGTACTGTACCTTATTTAATTCCATTACCATTAAATACAGTACAATTCACATGAAACCCACACTTTACCCTTTCATGGCGAGTGAGGAATTTACAGATTGCATAATTACGCGGAGTTTGGATGATAAAACTACTCGGAGTGGGAATCAGCTACTCGAAAAGCTCTCGAAACTGCACAGGTAAAGGGTGCAACTTTTTCTAATTGCAGTCATTTTAATGCATAATTATTCAGTAACTTCAAAAAAAATCGAAGCAGAAGACAATTTTACTTTTGTTTTGGAAAAGCGGATGTGGAAAAATTTGAATACCCGGATTATGTACACTGGGTCACGATAGTTATATGGCGGTTCCTATTACCGGCTTCGCGGCGACTGAACGTAAAAATTCAATTAGTAAGTATTATACTGGATATTATAATCATATTCTTAATTAATTGTTATTTGTAACAAATTTTACTATTCTGCTGTTTATTATTAATACATCGATGGGTTCTTTAGTTAGAAATAATCAGAAAAAATTGTAAAGAATTCCGGGTCATAAACCCGTGGTCAGTGCCGCCTTGTTAAAAGGTACATACATGGCCAAGGTTGAAGAAATCTGACTTTTGGACAACAGAAACAAACAAAACTTGTGATTAAATGCATTAAAAGTTTAAAATACGTATTTGTTTCGAAATTTATTCATTGTATTGATCAGTCTTGCACAGAAAAAATGCACGCTGCGTCTCATTGTTTGTACTTTTTCTGGCTATAAGTGAACAATTCTGTTTTTACCTGTCAGAGTTTTTGAAGCCATGCACATTTGGTTATTATTATAAGTCAAATAGATTTATAGATATTTGAGACTGATCATCTTTTTTAATAGCAAACTACCTATACAAGTACAGAGCTTTACAAAGGTGCATGTAGGTCAGATCCTGATCAAACCGGCTTTCCCTTCTTAATAATGTCATGACGTCACAACTGTCTGAGTTGTCTAAGGTGATGTCTAAGGTGACAAAAACAAATTTCTGAAATGTGTGACGTCACTGACGTCATGTCATGATGTTATGGCGTCGGGATACCATATGACATTCTTGCACAACCCAACCCTGAACTCTACAATCTGTAAATGTTTGGGTCATATCAGATCATAAATAACGAAGATTTAGCCATAACAAGATTCCCATTATGACGTCACTGGCGGCTATCTTTGATGACAACACGACAAAATTTGACAGTCTTGCACAACTAAATTTTTATGTCTGCAACCTTGAAAGTTGTATCAAAAACCGATCATATTTTTTTTTGTTTTTACGAATCAGAACAAGATTTGTTTTGGCAACACTCATTTTTTTTTTTTCTGAGGATGAACCATCCCAATAATTGGCTGGTTAGACCGACTATTAGCTGTGAGAATCATAGCTCTTATGGTGTGAACCTACCATAGAACTGCGATGCCATCCGTTATTCATAACTTTTTTCCCTTCATAAACAGGGGCCTATATTTGGCCCCTTCCCCTAACTCCTCTTTGGCTGAGAAAATCCCCTAAAAAAATAAAAATAGTGTTATGATTAACATTATTTCCCCCTCTAACTTTCTCAACAATATTATGTTTGGGAGACAGTTTATCTAAAATGTACCTCTTTTGCATATTTGCACAGCAAAATCTTTAATTTTGCCTAATACGAGGGCTGTTCAGAAACTAATATCTTCAGAGCATTATTTTGTGGAAAACTTGAAGTTTGTGCACAAAATCACCGTGTATAGGTAGTGTGTTCATTAATACGCGACACAGGTAAAAGGTACGCCCATACCTTCACTGAGTTAAGTGCGGTGTACATTGGGCCGACCATAAACAATTGTTGGTTTGCTGTTTACCTACCTACCCACCAAAAAGGACCCTACCCAAAACTTTTTATAGCAATTCTTTAAACAATATTTTTTTTTACTGTTTTTAGTACATTTTTCTTTAATTTCTTATGTTTTTTACTGTCTTTGGCAAAAAAAATAGTTCACCCCCTACCTACCCACTTATAAAATCCTGGGTCGGGAAACAGCAAACAAATATATTTTTAAGGATGGCCTTGCTTTACAGCGTACTCGTAACACTACAAGCAAAATGACTGGCAAAATGACTGGCAAAAAGCCAAAAACGTGTTAGAAACCAGATCCATTAAATTAAAATAAGTTTCAATCTAAGAAATCTTTTTTAAAACTTTCGTTATCCCGTTATTTTTTATTTTTTTTTTACATTACTTGATAAACACTTCAAGATTGCCACATGACCCTTTAACCCTTAACCCGCTAATCATGACTGTAATAGCCTTTGCTTCCATTGTAAACCCAGATCCGCTTGCGAGTAACTCGCAGGCTGATCAGGGTTTGCAATGTCTGGCTGCTGAACGGTTATTTTCCCAAAACACCCCATTGTCACATAAATGGAATGGTCTTAATTCAAAGAACGAACAGTCCATTATATAATGTAGGTTAAGGGTTAACATTAAAGTTTCATTTATCGGTTTATTGCAGCATGTTCTAGATAAATTTTGAGATAACTGATGACATGTCAGATAACCTGTGAGAATGTTGACTCATGATTTATCAGTTCACAGGTGAGGGTATTATGAAGGCATTGACCTTACGCAAGTTTTCAATCAAAATCCATTATTACAAGGTGAGAAGTTGCCAGAATGTATACCCTGTTTTGCACCGTTACGGTCAAACATATCTTGTTGGAATGTGTAGACTTTGATCCTATGCGACAAAGATACTACACAGTTAATACTTTGAAAGAGTTATTTTATACTATAGATTTTAGTCTTGTTATAGATTTCCTTAAAGAAATCAGACTTTATAAATCAATATAATATTTTCCTATATATATTAACTTGTTTACAAGCCCGTTGACGGGCATTTGTTGATTTACATATATACATAGTTCATATTGCTACCATATCATCCCTTATTTGTAGATAGTTTTATCTTTATACGTTCACATTATTTTTAATTACTACTTCATTATTTCATGACTCATCGGTTTTTGCACACAATATGACCTATTTATGTGTCGATGTGCCATAAAACACCATTCATTCATTCCAACCAATCAAATTTATATGATACCTCCGACAAGCATTAGCATGTGCAACCTGATTACGACTTATTGTCAGTATACTCAAACATCAGCAATACGGTGAAGATATCCAGTGCAGGAAAATGTCTACCTGAGTTACTCATCCAACGTAATATTTCAATGGTCAAATTGTTAAAGAATTTATCTGAATTTTTATTCGTCCGTCATGGTGAGCGGACAAGTAGAATGTTCATGCCCTGATATCTAAGTATTGGACCGTAAGATAAAGCTCCGTGGTCGAGGGGTTAAAGACGTTGTGTTGTAAACCTTCTCAATTCTCATCGCTGCGGTTTGAATCCCATGGGGAGTTCAACTTGTAAGTGGGAAAGTGTCCATTCGTATGGATGACGGGAGGTTTACAGTACTGGTTCTACACAGGAAAAATGGGGTGGTCTGCCTCTACAGCAAACAAAAGACGACCGTCATATATGGCCTAAAATGTGCTAAAAATGACGTAACATACTATTAAAATACAGATGGACTGTAAGATCAATTGAATTGATGTCCAACGGTTCATCAACGTATTTTCTTAGGTTATTCACAGGCTCACAGCAGCCCCAGTGGGGTAAGGATATCCAAGAACCATGCCCTGCACTAACTTTCAGATAAATTCCTTGGCTAATTAACATAGATTGTCAGCTTAAAACTGGCAACATGATCATCAACAATAACGTTTAAACGTCAACTTCAAACATCCATAAAAATAATGTCTTATTAAAAATAAGAGCAGTTTATAAAAGGCTTAGTGTTTTTAAAACTTACATTTGTCTTGAACCATATACTTTTCATACTACATGTATGTTTTAATAGATAATTAATGCACTGGCGGATACATGGAGGGGGACGCACACGGCGCCCCACCCTAAAAATTCCGGATCATACATGTATGTCCATGTAACTGGAGATAAAATATCAAACAATTTCGATGCACGCCCTCAGTATAAAAAAAAAATTATCGCTCGCTCGACGCATAATGGCTAATGAATGGTTTAATTAACACATTGTTAAATCTTTTTATTTGAAAACTGACTTTTTTACTCTATCAATGCACTACCGCAACCGTTTTATGAGGCTAGAAACGGACCCGAAAATTTACCAAAATCTTACGCCCCCCATCAAACAATTTCGATGCATGCCCTCAGTATAAATTTTTTTCCGCTCGCTAGCCACAAATTGGCTAATGAGTGGTTTAATTAACACATTGTTAAATCCTTTTATTTGAAAATGGACTTTTTTACCCTATCAATGCACCACCGCAACTGTTTTATGAGGCTACAAACGGACGCGAATATTGACCAAAATATTACGCCCCCCCCTAAGCTGAAATCCTGGATCCGCCCCTGTAATGCCATTGTACACTGTCACACAACATGCACATGATAAATTGAATCTGATATCTACGACTGTATTTTTATTTTTTTTACTAATAAACTCATTGAATAATAGATAAGATACGCAGTAGAGTCGTGTATCCAATCATTTCATCTAATTTGTTTAATACATTCAATAATACACTGTCGCTCATGTAAGCTCCTCCTTAAGTGATAGAAGGTTTAGTACATGTAGGTCATCTGCAGTGTAATTTCCATAGGCAAGTCATTGGTAGGACATTTTAAGAACTTGTATGTTTGTTTTTGTCTGCATGGTGTTGTTATTTTTCTCTGTTTCAGACATTCAGCTGTAGCCATTTATTTCCTCTGTCTTAACTCAAGTTACGTGGGATGGATTACTCTATTGAAACATACATGTAGTATGAAAAGTATATGGTTCAAGACAAATGTAAGTTTTAAAAACAGTTTTAACTGCTATTATTTTTATTAAAACATTATTTTTATGGATGTTTGAATTTGACATTTAAACATCATGTCGCCAGTTTTAAGCTGACAATCTATATTAATTAGCAAAGGAATTTATTTGAATGTTAATGCAGGGCATGGTTCTTGGATTCCTATGTATCCTTCCCCCACTGTGGCTGCTCTGAAGAACCTAAGAAAATATGTTGATGAACCATTGGACATCAGTTCAATTGATCTTACGGTCCATTTGTATTTGAATAGTGTTTTACATCATTTTTAGCACATTTTACGCCATTTATGACGGTCGATTTTTGTTTGTTTTAGAGGCAGACCTACCCATTTTCCCTGGGTAGAACCAGTACAGGGGTGTAAAATATCACTCGACCACTCGCCATGGCGACAAGAACGTCACGGAGGTCGAGTCAAAAATCCTAAATACTAGACCGATCGGTCGATAAGCTTTATTGTGGTGAAGGAAAAAAGATCAATATTTTCAATTTCAAAACAAGCGCGTGTTGGTATCTAGGTTAACAGACTGTATTATCGTAATGTTAACATCGAAAGTTTTCTGAATACACTTCACGTAAACCAATCTGGCAGGTGTGAGTGAAATTTGGATTACTCTGATATTTATGTTTACGTCATATATGAGTCTGCGTTTGAAATATGTATGTCTGCACCGTTGATTTTCCCATAAAAATGTCAAAAAACAAGGCGACTCCCAAAACACTGAAGCAATTTTGAGGAAAAAAACATCGGGCGACGATGAGACTCGTTCAAAACAAATGAAAGAAAAACGTAAGTTGTAACAAGCTGTATATGATAGAACAAAAAGGCAAAGAGAGGTAAAAGGGAGATTTATCAAGTCTGCCGTATGCACCATTGACAAAATGTTATACAGTCTTTTATATGGACCACTAATAAAAACATATTTCAATTAAAAAAGATTATTTAATTAATAAAATGGTTTTATACAGTTAGTCTACAAGTGAACAAAAGTATACACTTGTTTTGTAACCTGTTAACTGAAATATAGTCAGGGCTCTAGAAAGTGGATAGCCCGAACCCCAGGACTAGTCAAAATTGAAGTCAATTGTAACAAATTCCATGCAGTTAGCCGGTCGGACTAGTCCAACAAAACGAAATAAATCCCACTGCGTAAATTACACGATCTGTGTATAACAAACACGCGCCAGACAGGCACCTGTAATAAAACATCCCCCACATGTTTCATAATCTGTTAATTGCACTCGCTTAGGTAATTCAATTAGCATTCGCCGCGGGCATCGGCAATTTTCAACATCAAAACAAAACATGCTGTATTTAAGTCCATCCTCCAAGATCCTTAATTGACAGTCGGCATTATCCAATCAATTGATGTGTAGTATTTCAACTCCGGTCGATAATCCAATGAAACCACTTTTTAAAAAGACTACTGGTTGATCACATGTTCGTCACGTGGTCAGTTCAAAATGGCGGTACTGACTCGAACGATTACAAATAGGCCGATACACAATCGCAATCAACACAATCACGCTGATTTGTTGGCGACTTTTGATGAATCAAGAGACCATCGACTTTTGATAATGAAAGCATGCTTTATATGAAACTGTGAAAAGCGAAATATATATTACTTAGATAACATTTAGAAATTACTGGCTCAGGGGAAAGAACTCCTGCGAAGAAATTGATTATGATACATGGAAATATATGTAATAATTTTATATTTGTGAGAAGAAATATTGATTTCTTTGTAAATAAATTTTTTAAACAGAGTTATTTTCATATACAGTTAACAGTTTATTTTCCAATGTATTTTGCCGATTAAAATGCCTTCCTGGAGGAACTAGACTTGAAAACTTGTATCACTGTATACAATTTGTGGGTGGGGTAATGCTAAAAAAATAAAAAAATCTGTCCTAAATTGTTCCATCTTACCATTGCTACGCTTTCACCCAATGAAGTACTGCCAAACGCAACTTAAATGTACATCAATTGGTTATGAGAAGATAAGAATTACTGAATTTTTAATTTTCTCAGTATTTAATGAATTATAATGAGTATCTGAATCCGTTAAATCAGAATCAGCTTTAACATAATGAAATGTCGTCAGCTGGGTATAAGTAATAGATATAGTCAGGTCTTAGTGAGCTGGTTCATTTAAATAAATTTTAATAAAACAAGATACATAAAAGTATTGCCAAACAAGATAAAAGAATTGCCAAACAAGATAAATGATAACTGACAAAGACAAAAACAAACAGACACATTATTTTTAAGACCAGTAAAAAAACAGGGCTTGTGACAAAAAACCTCAGGGCTAGTGAAAAAAAACCAGGGCTAGTGGATTTTCACGACCCACTAGCCCTGGGCTAGTCCCCTAAAAATAAATTCTTAGAGCACTTATAGTTTAAAAAGTAGTAAACAATACTAATAGTCTATATATATATTAACACTTTTTATATATAAAATCCTTTAATATTATGAAAAAGTATAAGGTCAACTTAAAAGTTGGTAAGGTCGAGTGACTTTTTTCAACTGGTAGACCTACAGGTCAAGTAGCCCTTGAAAATATTTTACACCCCTGCAGTACTGTTTACTTCGCGTCATCCATAAGAATGGACACTTTCCCACTTGCAAGTTGAACTCCCAGTGGGATTCGAACCCGCAGCGGTGAGAGGTGAGAAGGTTTACAACGCAACGTCGTTAACCCCTCGACCACGGAGGCTTTATCTTACGGTCCAGTACTTAGATATCTCCGCACTATTGTTGATGTCCGAGTATGATAAATACTGTCGGTGTTCGTACAGGTTATCTGACATGTCATCAGTTCTCTCACAATTTATCTAGAACATGTACAGGTTATCTGACTTGTCATCAGTTCTCTCACAATTTATCTAGAACATGTACAGGTTATCTGACTTGTCATCAGATCTCTCACAATTTATCTAGAACATGTACAGGTTATCTGACTTGTCATCAGTTCTCTCACAATTTATCTAGAACATGTACAGGTTATCTGACTTGTCATCAGTTCTCTCACAATTTATCTAAAACATGTACAGGTTATCTGACTTGTCATCAGATCTCTCACAATTTATCTAAAACATGTACAGGTTATCTGACTTGTCATCAGATCTCTCACAATTTATCTAGAACATGTACAGGTTATCTGACTTGTCATCAGTTCTCTCACAATTTATCTAGAACATGTACAGGTTATCTGACTTGTCATCAGTTCTCTCACTATCTCGAACATGCTGCAATAAATGGAGAAAAGACTATTATAGTCATGCTAGCGGGTTAAGGGTTAAAGGGGCACGTGGCAATCTTGAAGTGTTTATCAAGCACTGAAATAGCTATATTTATCCAGCATCATTTTGACTTCAAACCTGCTTGCATATAAATTTGAGTTTCCTTGTTTTCGTGGTTTTATACATATTATTGCTGCAATATAATCAACAGTTAACCCTTAACCTGCTACATATATATATAATGGACTGTTCTTTCTTTGAATTAAGACCATTCCATTTATGTAACAAAGGGGTGTTTTTGAAAAAACGACTGATCAGTAGCCGGACATTGTAAACCCTGATGAGTTACTCGCAGGCTGATCTGAGTTTACTGTTTACAATGGACGCAAATACTATTATAGTCGTGCTTAGCGGGTTACAGGTTAAAGGGTCACATGGCAATCTTGAAGTGTTTATCAAGCACTGAAATCATCATTGAGATATATTTATCCAGTATCATTTTGACTTTAAACCTGCTTGCATATAATTAAGTAAAATTTTTAGTTTCCTTGTTTTCGTCGTATTCTGTAAAATTCTGCATTAAGTTTATACATATTATTCGTGTAATATAACAAACAGTTAATATTATGCAAAAACAAGTTGTTATAAGCTTTTTGATACAAAATAAAAATAAAAAAATAACCGGATACTGCAATTTTTAGCTCTTCTGATCAGAGATCAGCAGAGCTTATGCCGTGGTGCGGCGTCCGTCTGTCCGTCCGTCCGTAAACTTATTTTGTAGCGACTACTCCTCTGAAACTACTGAATGGATTTTCATGAAACTTTACAGAAATGTTGCCCATGAAGTCTAGTTGATCATAGCAAAAATTCATGTTGATGTGAAATCCAAGATGGCCACCAAATCTAAAAATAGATTTTTAAAAAACAAGTTTGTAGCGACTACTTCTTGAAAACTCTAAGTGATATTGATATGGGACTTTTTCTAAAATGATCAGCATGACATGATGTTGGTCCTTGTCGAAAATCGTTTTGATTCGACGTTAAACATGGCTGCCAGCGGCCATCTTTATTTACATAGAGTTATTTAATAAAAACTTGTAGCGACTACTCCTCTGAAACTACTCAACAGATTTCCATGAAACTTCACAGGAATGTTGACCTAGCTATCAAAAATCTATCAGTAGAGCTTCAAGGTCATTGACCTCTTGTTTAAAAAGATATCTTTGATTGAAACTTATTTTAATTTAATGTGTACATGTATATATACTAACGGAAAAAAGAAACGCAACTTGGGGAATTTCCGCTATATAATTTATATACTGCACACTGAATTCTGCGTAATATTTCACAGAAATTTCAAAAAAAAAGTTGCAGCTAGTTAGAGAAAGGACAAAATTGCGCTGTTGTAGACTTCTTATAACCACATTTTACACTTTGTAAATTCATACATCACATTAACATTAAAATTTAAATTTTCATTTTTTCAGTTACGTCCATAACAAAATGTGAATAGCAGTATCTTCACATTGGCAGGGCTATACAAATAAATTTTTTGGCCACTAGTCCAGGACTAGTCACCCTGTCAAAAGTGACTAGTCCCAAAAAAATTGTGACTAGTCCCAAAAAATGGACACAAGTCCTGAATTCTTTCGATTTCTCCATATGTTAAAACTGCGTCTTGCATACTCATTACAATTCATTATACACAGTAAAGGAAACAATCCTTATTTACTCTTCAGACAATTAATGAACGTTTCAGTGGTATAGATTGTAGACTGCCATTGGGTGAAACAGTAGCAACAGTAAGAATCACATCTGCATTTTTTAAATTTCAGTTATTAGTATAGATATTGAGTTCAGATAATCATTTAATGGAGAGAAAAAAAAGTCATAACTTTATATAGGCTACAGGTGAGATTCTTAACTTTATTACCATTTTACCTAATGCAAAAAATAAATAACATGTGAATCAATATAAACATGTTATTTTTATGTTTTTGTCCACTCCACCAGATGATTTTGACTTTTTGATTGGCTACATTTTTCCTCTTTTTACTTTCACTTTCATATTTTCCTTATAAAATAACACTGAAAAAGTTCAACAAACTCATTTTTGAAATGTATACATTAGCACTGCCAAATACGAAATCAAACTGATTATGTATATCAGTTCGTTTTTTTTTATTTCATTTTTTTGACAACTCAATTCTTCGAACGTAATAGTACACTAACTATGCATAAACTGTTACCCC
Source organism: Cyrtodaria siliqua (assembly GCA_037043455.1). Lineage (NCBI taxonomy): Eukaryota > Metazoa > Mollusca > Bivalvia > Adapedonta > Hiatellidae > Cyrtodaria > Cyrtodaria siliqua. The sequence goes on from JAWPHD010014482.1 coordinate 34,018, forward strand.
ACCCGCCTTTCATGTCTGTTACAATTACGCTCAACAATACACTGAGAAACAATAAAAAATCACACCTACCGTTTCATATCAAACATACTTCCATTATCAAACGTCCTTAGTTTCTTTACTCATCAAAAGATTGCCGACAAATTGGTCTGATTGCTAATTAATCAACGTGTTAGTGTTATTGTTTCATAGTATCGCCATTTTCAGCTCACCATGTGACGTACAGGTAATCACGTGACGAACATGTGATTTACCTGTAGTAGTCGTTTCATTGGCTAGTGGGTCTGGATTAAAATAGATCGGGTCAATTGATTGGATAATGTCGACAATGCCGACTGTCAATTAAAGTAATTTGGAGGCGGGACTTCCGGCATGGTTGATTGTTGATAAAACTGCCCGGGGTAATCGCTGATCGCCGCTGTGGATGCTACTTGCATTACATAAGCGAGTGCAATTAAAGGATTATGTTGAGAAGTGTGCTGGGGTTGTTTTATGACAGGTAGCCGACATTGTTATTGGACAAATCTGGGACTGAAATCTTGCAAACAGTGACATGCCCAACTTTCTCTTTTTTTAAAACTGGACTAGTCCGGGACTGAAATCTTTGAAAAAGTGACACGCCCGACTTGTATGGATTAGTCCCGGGCGTCGGGCTATAGGATTTGTACTGCCCTGATTGGCCTTGTTTGTAACAAAGAAAATTATTCTTCAATTTGTTCCTCTGTTTAAGATATACTGATCCAATGGCAACTTGAGTCGATTAGTTTTAGTTTTACCGATAAAATCATGATTTTTAGTGATGTCAAAGTAACATCCGTAACAGTTGTGTCTCCATAGAAATAACTTAAATTAGTGTTAAAATGTTCAAGAACTATCTTCTTTGTCAAAATAAGTCAAATTACTTGATTGATCTAACAGTTCTAACCTGTAATGAGTACCCAAAAACCAACTTGAAGTTTTGTCACGTTGTCCATGATTGTTGCAGTTTATCTCAGAATAACCCACATGTTGAAGTTCCGCTTTGAAAGTTTGAGTCATTTTAGTATTGTTTTAATTGTAAAGAAATTGAACAAAGGACTAGGTATGATAATGGACAAAATTGAAAGTTTTAATGCACAAGTTTTGAATATCTAGAAGTATGTTTGAACTTCTCTAAATGAGTTTAAGAGCCTCACAAACAAGGCCTTTTCTTCAAAAAACGACATTTTTGTTCATTTTCAGCAGTTTTCGATCGGTTTTTGGTCTTGGAAATACAGAGCGGCGCACCCTTGAGCTCAGCTGATTTTTTGTTGAAACAGGTACTTGATAGGGATGCATCATCAGCCAAAAAACTGTGTGTGCTCGGAGGTGCGCTCTATATTTTTAGGATAAAAATCTTGCCAAGAAAGGTCCAAAATCTACAAAATAAAACAAAATTACAAAAAATGCCATTTTTTGAGACCCTATTAATTCTTCTAGATAAATAAGATAAATACAAATATATTTTGAAGATAGAATATGATCAATTTACTTAAACATGCACAAAAGATTATATGTAAATATTATTGTTTTGCATTTTGAATATATTTGGGGCCAAAATACCCCTTATCATACCTTGTCCTTTACATCCTAAGTTTACTCACCTGATAAATAATGTTACTTTGAATTGAATTGAATTGAATGTTGTTTAACGGCTCATCAACACAGTATAGGTTATTTAGAGCCGCCCCAGAGAGAGGGGAAGGATACATAGGATTCCGGGAACCGTGCCCTACTCTTATTATCGAATAGATTCCTATGGTTCTTTAACGTGCTCGGAGGATAGACCGATACACGGGACTGCCCGGTTTACGTCCCCATCCGACGGACGAGGCTAAGGGAAAGTGTCTTGCCCAAGAACACACTGACGGAACTCAGTGGCACCACAGAGGATTGAACCCGGGGCCTCCGCCGCGCAACCGACTGCGCCACGCCAGCCCTCTGTTACTTTGAAGGGATACCATTTGGTGTATTATGAATTGTGTTGTATTTGTCTTTTTTTCGAAAGGTAAGGTCTAATGTAGTCATGTACCATTCGATTAAGAGCAGCATATTATACATACAATACATAGTGGGAATTCCCCGAGTTGCGTTTCTTTTTTAAAAAAAAATCTTTATAGTTTATTTGTTGAAAGAGTATAAATTTTATTGACTGAAATGTTGTCATTAGGCCGTATAAAAAGTGTGCGGTTCCTATTACATTCTTACTAGAGAAACTAGGTATGTAGCCCAAGACCTAAAGAACAAAATAGTTTTGTTTTCTGTAACCCGACCAATCCGCTGTTTTTTACACCCCAACTCAGCAACTTCAATAAGGCCAAATAAAATTATATATATGGTTCCTATTACACGCTAATAAACTAACTTTAATATATATTTGTTGATATCAGGTACAGATACAATGTAGAATAAATAAATATATAAAAAAAAAAAAAATTGCATAACATGTTTAAGGGTCGGCCCCTAAAAACAAGGTTGGTTGGGAAACTAGAACCACACATATAATTCTACTTTGCCTTTGTAAATTAATAGTGGAGAAATTATGAACTGTTCTGGAATCTTGTGTTCTGAAAATAAGTATAGAATATGAAAATTAAAAAAGAATGCCTGCCCAATTTTTTTCCATCTCACTACAGGAAACAAAAGATTTTTATCTTCTCACAACTTTCGGACTACATAACCACCCTCCCACTCCCCCTCCAACCCCCACTCCCACCACCCCCATATGAAAATGAAATACCGTTATCAGTTATTTTAGAATAACGGTACAAATATATAGGTAAAACTAAAAACTATTACAAAAATAAATAAGGAATAAAATGGTAAAATATTAACAGTTCAAACTGCCCATATAGAAAAGCAACCGATGTGTCATAAAAGATGACATGAATCAATCTTCTAGATGCGCTAGTCCCTTTAAAGTGTTTTTTGTCTTCTGTATCTTTTAGAAAAACATCGTTTACAGAAATCATTTGTTTCAGTTGGAAGTCAATAATATTTCTTTTTCATAAAAATGTATTGTAAAAACTACCCTAATTCTTATAATTTATGGTCCTTGAAAATATAGATTTTTGTTTAATATTTATTTTCATGTCTCCTTTTTCAGAATTTCCAAAGAGAACAGTTTGAATCTCGTCTGTAATATCGCCATCACCATGACAACCCATAATGACAGTATTCTCCCTAGCAACAGTATCCAGGCACGGGCAAACTTCACACAGAACTCCACATCGAACCACACCATCGCCCAACCCACTGATCTGTCAATCGACAACCTCTACCCTGCCATATTCCAATGTTTTGCCATCATCCTCGCCGGATATATCGCCGGTCGTGCAAACTTGATCACGCAGACTCAAGGGAAGGGCATTGGAACTTTTGTCGGGAAATTCTGCCTGCCAGCGTTACTATTCAGAAGCATGGTGGAGTTGAACTTTGACATAGTCAACTGGTATTTCTTACTGGGAATAGGGATTTCTAAAACTGCAGTGTTTCTCGCCGTCGTGATTCTGACGTTGCTATTGAAGCGACCCCATAATTTGGGCTACGCTGGACTATTCGGGATTTTCGCCACACAGAGTAATGATTTCGCTCTAGGATATCCTATATGTAAGTTAGAATTGTTTAATATTGACCATTAAAGATAATGAGTAATTATGTATACATCTATAAATATATTTTATTATGCCTGCACCAAGATAATGGATGGATCATTTAGAGTTAACCTTGTCCATCGTAGGTCAAACTTCGGTGTTTTGCCTTAGGTTTATTTCTTAGTCACGGATATCTCATAACTCTTCATACTTTATACATAAATATATTTACACAAAGGACTACACAGTCTGACGAAAAGTAGGTCACCATGATTGACCTTGACACAGTAGGTCACCATGATTGACCTTGACAGAGTACATCACCATGACTGACCTTGATAAAGTAGGTCGCAATGACTGACCTTGACAAAGTCGATCACCATGATTGACCTTGAGAAAGTAGGTCACCATGATCGACCTTTAGAAAGTACATCACCATGACTGACCTTGACAAAGTAGGTTATCATGACTGACCTTGGCCTACTTTGTACGCTTCAAGAGATTTTCATCAAGGCTTTTCATTGGCTTGTTTTACATTCTGTAAACTATCATCCACTTACATATTTGCTGTTACTTAAATCTGGGAAAAATTTAATTACCATCCAAAATGCAGAGCCGTGCTGCAACCGCTTTCCATGTCACTTGGACATATTTTCGGCACGAATCAGCAGATTGAAATCAATTTCATAGCGATTTTTGTTATTATTTTTTTATGTTTTAAACATTATTAACATGATTAAAGGGACAATGTCCGTAACTTCTAGCCTATAAAACACAAAATAATTACGTTGACAAACATAACACATCAACCTTTATTGAATATTTACTAAATAAAACCAAGATTGTTTGACGGAATTCAATAGCGGTACCAAAAAAGAAGTACCGCTTCCTGGGGTTGAACTCTTAACCCAGACTAAAATTACTCTCGCGGGTAAATATATAGTAGATCGTCGCAATAGTCAAGCTCGCTACCGACTGAGCTTCATGTGACTGGGCCAGATATATTTCATAAAAGATACAACATATACAACATATAAAAGCAAATGTGCTTATGGATGTTATGTGATCAGCAGAAAATGTAAATAATGTGGGTCCCATGTTTTCATGTTTCATTGAATAAAAATCGGACAGTTATTTGGCTATGCACGATGTATGCTTACTTATGGACAGTGTCCCTTTACAGATTAAACACGCTTTATTAATTACTTTGACACTAACACTATATTTGTTTATGTTTTAATTATTATCACACGACACTTACGAAGTCTATGCACATGATGCAGGGCTTTTTTTCCCTCTAAAACAGGGGCCAACATTCGGCTACTTCACAATTCAAAAGTGGTACTTTGTTCACAATTGTGGCTGTTTTTTTTTTTCTTCAGTAAACAACATTTCCCATATAACTTTCTCAATATATCTAAAATGTAACATATTATGCTGACTATTAAATTGTACATTTGTTTCATAGTGTCCTACTCCCACAAAAACAATGTATGCATGTATTGAGTAATATTACTTTTAACAATTAACCTTTCAATACTTTTTTCACAAATCAGACAGTTATCACGCTTTTTTTACCACAAAATGACCAGGCTAGGGAGTCTTCGCAATTCTTAGAAAAAAAGCCCTGCTATGACATTGTTATAAGATCTCTGATCACATTGCAAAAACATTATTTAAATATATCTTGAATTTTTTTTTATTACCCCTCATATGCCTTTATGCATTGTTTTATTTCAGTAAAAGCACTGTACAATGACTCGCACCCAGAGTATCTACAGTACATCTACCTCGTGGCCCCAATCTCCCTCTTGTTCCTCAACCCCATAGGGTTCACCATGCTCGAGATACAACGCAGAAAGGAGGATACCAGTAACAAGGGCGGAAAGCTCGTGCTGATACTGCATGTGATCAAGGATGTCCTACTTAACCCAATTGTGTTTATGGTGATCATCGGTATCGTCGGCAATTTTCTCTTCAAGCAAAAAATTCCGACAATCCTGGACGAAACACTTCAAGTTCTAGGTAATTAGTGTTTTACACATGTATTTTATACCATGTAAAATAAATTTCATATGACATGTTTTTATACCTCCGAAGGCAGGGGACATGTAGTGAGGGTTTATACATATAGTAATCGCATCGTTAGTTTGTCTGTCCATTCGTTTGTCCATCCGAAACAAACATGTCTCCGCAGATTTGGCTAAAGGGTTTAAAATCCTAACCCTAGCCTAGAAGTGGAACGAAGAACTTAATAGTAGACACCTGAATTGGTACAAAATATTTGCTTCAACATTTAAAATAAATCAAGATGTAAGACACCAATGGTTTCAATACAGGATCAACCATAGGATTCTGGGTACCAATTATTTACTTATAAAAATGAACATTGCTGATTCAGATATGTGTACATTTTGTAATAAAACTGTGGAAACAATTAAACATCTATGACTGTGAAGTTTCAAAATTGTTTTGGTCAAACTTGTCTACTTGCATTAATAGCAAATGCACTGAGTCTGTAACCAACTGGTCAGACTCCGAAATGATAAATTAGATATTATACTAAATAAGATTTTAGTATTAGGCCAAACAAAACAAAATATGTGTTTCCGGTGGCCCGACCGACCCTATTTTTAAGGGGCCGACCCTAAAACTTTTTATGAAAAAAAAAAAAATTACAAAAAAAAAATTACAGTAAAAAAATAAAATGTTTATTTGTTCTGAACAATGATTTATCACAATACATCGAGGTAAACTTACATCACAGAGAAACTTTCAGCTGTATCATCAACTTGTATGGGGTTTATGTGATAAATACATGTAAAATCTCACAATATCTTGCTCCACAAAAAAAAAGGAAAAAAAATGCCTACCTACCGACCCTATTTTTTCAGAGCATGCAATAGGAAACACACCTATTTTTTTTTTGGCCTTAGGAAAATATCATATATTCTTTCAAAAACAAAATAATTCTGCACCATCCTGTAATTCATTCTATCTTCCATTTTCCATTTTCCAGTGTGTTTTACGTGGATGCTAGCTGTAACCCTAAGCATTTCAACAATGTAGGAATTGCTATAAGAAAACCTTTTGAGGTATTTGTCACATACTGGTGACATGTCCTGTTTTTCTGTCGCCTTTTCGAAGAAAAATGCGATACATTTGTCACTTAACGTTGGCTATAACTTTCTCATTTCTTGATATTTCTTCATCAAACATTCAATATATACTCATCATGACAAGATCGACATGACCATACTAAAATATAAAGGTCAAGGTCACACTGAAGGTCATTATGTGGGTTAAATGCTCATTTTTTCCTTCCCAGAAAACTTAACGTTGGCTATAACTTTCTCATTTCTTGATATTTCTTCATCAAACTTTCAATATATACTCATCATGACAACGTCGACATGACCATATTAAAATGTAAAGTTCAAGGTTACACTGAAGGTCATTATTTGGGTTAAATACTCCTTTTAATTTCTTCACGAAAACTTAACGTTGGCTATAACTCGCATTTCTTGATATTTCTTCATCAGACATTCAATATATACTCATCATGACAAGATCAACTTGACCATACTAAAATATAAAGGTCAAGGTATCATTGAACAGAAGGTCATCCGCAGAACACCCGTCTACTTCTTCATTTGATGGCCTCATTTTGAGGATTTTGAAGTTATTTGTTTATATTAATCTCTTTCTTCCATCAATATTTGCGATGTGTTTGTGTTGCAGGTAATGCATATAGTGCATCAGCTCTGTTCTACCTCGGTTTGAGTTTGGTGGGTAAGGTCCAGGGTCAACTGGGGCTGGGCCTCGCAGTACCGTTACTTCTGATCATGGCTAAAACGTAAGTAAGATATGAAACAAAGAATCTTGGACTCAACCACTTGTTTAAAGTCCCTATCTCGTCATCAACAGGCAAATTTTACAACATATGTACACCGTTTCTTAACCCACGGGATATATATATATATAACAACGTTTTGAAAATCCAAACTCATAGACACAACATAAACTGCTTTTACCAACCAGGCCAAACCCCAAAACTAGAGCATCAGATTGAGTTGCCAAATCATAATTCATTTTATACATGTATTCAATCACGGGTATTTTAAGAACCCATGCTTCAACTTTTAATTGACACATATACTTCATTATATGACGTGAACTCGTGCAAAGAGTTTTGATGCATTTTTGTAGTGTAATTTTGCCATTAGTTGGCGGGTTACTTTCTTTAATAGAACCGTTATCTATAATGATGGAAAGAATGTCTCACCAACTATATGCACTAACCATGTCTCCATTACTTTTGATCTTAGCTAAAAATGTAAGTACAGGGCTTTTTTCAAGAAAATTGGGAAGAGACCTAGACCTGCTGATTTGTCCAAATTGGGGAAAAAATTATTTTCGCTGTTTAGATGTTTTTAAAGGGAAAATTTTCATTAAAATGCATGTTTTATGTATAGTATCAATGAGGTTTCAGAATTTATTTATTTTAACATACAAACTATGTAAAGTGTGAAGTCTGTTAATTTTATTTTTAAAAAAATATAAATAAAAATAAGATTGCGAATTTTTTACCCAAGAATTGGGAAAAAATAGAGTTGTTTGCAATTGGGAAAAGGCCAAATTTTGGCCCCACTTAAATAGGTCAAAAAAGCCCTGAAGTAAGATATGAAAGAAAGAATCTTGGACTCAACCAATGTTCCCTCTAATGATGTAAAAATGTATTTAATTCAACATTTTTATATGTCACAGAAAAAAGACTTTATATGTTGCCACATATCACCTTTGTGCATTTGTAGATATTTGTTTAGTGTGTGTTGTCTTCTTACTTCCCACTCGTCAGTTAGAATAATAGTGAAATAAATGGGTTGCACATTTTGGAAATTGTGGATTTACTTACATGTAGAAGGGAAATAAAATGTCCAAAATTTTTAAAAAATTTAATTTTATTTTAGGTTACTGCTACCGTTGATAACATGGCAAGTTGTTGGAGCACTGGAGAAAGGACAGATGAACGAGACAGAGGCCCGATCAATCGGCATGTATGGCTTCCTGTATGGCACATTCCCCACGGCGCCCTCTGTATTTCTATACGCCAGTCATTTCTCCTTAGCTCAGGATGTGGTATGTTTGTCATTGTATTCTCCATGTTTTAAACATATTTATTTTACATTGATTGCGAAACAAGTTCTTGCAACTTAGATTAATCACTCTCGATGGCTTCCTGGGTAGAACCAGTACTAAGCAATGTGGATTAATTATCTTGCTCAAGGATAAATAACGTGGCCGCGACGGAGGATTGAACCCACAACTTCTCGATCTGGAGTTTGGCGCTCTACCACTGGACCATGCACTCCACTAAATTCCACTGTTTTCTTCATAGGTAACAGCATAAAACATTTCATGGGTATAAGGCCAAATAAAATTATATGTATTGTTCCGGTATAGCAACCGACCACATCTTAAAAATTGAGAAAAAAATCAAATTAAATTATGTTTTCTACCTGTTTTGTTCCTGATATCAGCAAATATATTTTAAATTATTTTATACCGCACATGTTATATGGTTTAAAAGTACTGAGTGCAAAAAACAAGTAAAATTAAATATTTTCCCTTTCTACATATACCTACCCTATTTTTTAGCTTGTAATAGGAACCATGATGATTGATTATTTTCTTGCATACCATAAACATTTAATGCGTTTGTGTCGTCTTCAATCAACAGTTTTTATATTTAGCTCTACTGATCAGAGATCAGCAGAGCTTATGACGTGGTGCGTCGTCCGTCTGTCCGTCCGTCTGTCTGTCTGTCCGTCTGTAAACTTTTTTTTGTAGCGACTACTCCTCTGAAACTACTGAATGGATTTTCATGAAACTTTACAGAAATGTTGCCCATGAAGTCTAGTTGATCCTAGCAAAAATTCATGTTGATGTGAAATCCAAGATGGCCGCCAAATCTAAAAATAGGTTTTTAAAAAACAAGTTTGTAGCGACTACTTCTTGAAAACTCTAAGTGATATTGATATGGGACTTTTTCTAAAATGATCAGCATGACATGATGTTGGTCCTTGTCAAAAATCGTTTTGATTCAACCTTAAACATGGCTGCCAGCGGCCATCTGTGTTAACACAGAGTTATATAGTAAAAACTTGTAGCGACTACTTCTCTGAAACTACTTGGCGGATGAAACTTTACAGGAATGTTGCTCTTAATGTCTAATTGATCCTAGCAAAATTTCAGATCGGCCAGAAATTCAAGATGGCCGCCACAGCTAAAAATAATTTTTTAAAAAATAAGTTTGTAGCGACTACCTCTTGAAAACTATAAGTGATATTGATATGGGACTTTTTCTAAAATAATCAGCATGACATGGTGGTTATCCAAGTAGAACATTATTATGATTCGACGTTAAACATGGCTGCCAGTGGCCATCTTTGTTTACATAGAGTTATATAATGAAAACTTGTAGCGACTACTCCTCTGAAACTACTTGACGGATTTTCATGAAACTTCACAGGAATGTTGCTCTTGATGTCTAATTGATCCTAGCAAAATTTCAGGTCGGCCGAAAATTCAAGATGGCCGCCACGGCTAAAAATAAATTTTCAAAAAACAAGTATGTAGCGACTACTTCCTGAAATCAAAATCAGTCAGTAGAGCTTCAAGGTCATTGACCTCTTGTTATTTACACAATGATGTTGAGCAACTGTTGATGTTATCAGCATCATTGTTGATACTTGCCATTGTGTGTAAGATCAGCTTTTCCAGCACATGTGCAAACTGCAGATGTCCTTTTCTGGTATGTAAGAATACATTCTCCCATTTCTAGTCATGTGAGATAGGGTTTTCCCCCATGGAAGATAACTCTGTCCTATGTGACATGTAAGTTACATGAAACTTTATGACGTCACGTTGATGACATCTTATTGTAGCGTTAAATCAAATACAGTTTACAGTCTATGCCTGCACAAAGCGCATAATGGGAGAAAAATAATCCCTCATGAGGTTATCCATGTGAGATAGGGAAATCTCACCCGAATTGAATTGAATTGAATTGGATTTTATAGTCGCACCAACAGCTAAGGTTATATGGTGACTTTCCAGCTTCCACTGATGGAGGAAGACCTCAGGTGCCCCTCCGGGTAATTTTCGTGCACGGGCGGGCACCTGGGTAGAATCACCGACGTTCCGCAAGCCAGCTGGATTAAATCTCACCCGAGGGTCAGAATTGCATCTAGGCACGAATCACCAGAATATGACTTATGTGCATCTAACAGCATGTGCAAAATTTCAGGTCATTGTGACCTACTTTCGACAAAATGTAGGTCATAGGGCTGCTGCGAGTAACCGGGTACTCGAATACCCACGAGTTCAGCCAGAAATTCGGATACGAATATTCGTCACTTCCGAGATCGCTGGATCGCGATATTTTTTATTTATATTTACCTAATGAGAATTCCATAAAACAAGTTGATTAGAGCGCCAAATAGATTCCTTTGGGCCATTATAATGCTGGTTAGTAGAGGTTATACGCGCCATATTTGCTAACCGGTAGTAAACATTACAATAAGTAGAGCTAGCAACATGTTTACATTTGAATAAAATCTAAAACAAAAATTGTCGAAGTACACTTTGTTTAAAGTCACCAAAAACGAAAAGAAATACAAATTCATAATTATAGAATTAAATATATTCCCCTTATGATTGATGTTTTCTTTATTTAATGATGAAATGTCGCATTTCCCCCCCTGCTCAGATGCGCAGTGGAGCATGCATAATCCCATTGAAACAATGAATCAGTAGCCAACATGATCATGTTTTTGCAGCGTCGTATCAAAGTGAAAGTAATTTTTTTTGTCTGTTGCTATTTTAAATCACTGATTATGTATATTACTACAATCTGAAAAGAAAACAACATGCAAGTTGCAGCAAGAAGCAGAATCAAGCTGGATGTATTGACATTATGAAAATTTGTAAATTATATAAGTTATGTTTGCAGCACCCCTGGTAAACAGCATAAACATTTTGAAAAAATGATATATATATCATGTTTATGCTGTTTACCTGGGGTGCTGCAAATATTTATTAGTGTTTCACAAAGTATGTGATGCTAATATTTACTTATGATAGTAAATTGTCTTCATGACAGCCATTTTTCTTTCTTTAAAATTTTACAAGCTGATTCGTGGTTCGATCTATGAATCGTAAGCACTGACTCGTGGATCGGATCGGATCGCCACTTACCCGACGATCCACAGCCCTAGTAGGTCACGACAGGTCTCTGCTAGGACATGCGTATCTTGCTTCATTCTCGCAGGATTTCCACCAAATTTCACCAGAATGTTCCATGTATGCATCTAACATCATGCGTCCGGTCTCCACTATGACATGCATTTAATAGCTCTTGCGATTGTCATTGGTGTTGGCCAAATCAAAAATCTGGACCTTTATAATAGGGCTAGACATGTAGTGTTGTTTATGCATTTGTCACTGCACTCAAGGATTACTTCTCAATATCAGATTGCAACTGGAATGGTTATGTGTACCTTCCTGTCAGCGCCCATCATGTTTGCTTCCGCCAAGATGATGACAGTCATCGTGAACACGGAGATGGATTACAAATCTCTCCTCCTGGGAACATCATTCGACATCAGTGTTATCTCCCTTGTTTGTAATGTAAGTCACACATAGTTTTCTCATATCAGATTTTTGTCGATCTATTTTGTGTATAATTGTTTAGGTTTGTCTTTAGTATAAAGAAAGAGGGAGAGGGAGAGAGAGAGGGACTATCTGTTAATGTTTTTTCAAGTTATATTGAAATATTCCATTCGGGGATATCAGTAACCAGTAAATTACCTCCCTTCTGGTCTTAACAGCGCCATTTTGTGTCCTGGGCTTTGATCTCCTCTGTGTTTATCATTGTATAACAGTTAAGCAGTGTGTCTTTTTCTTTATATTTGTTGTATCATTATGACAATTCAAGCCAGTATGCTTTTTAAAAGCTTTTAATATTTTTCCCTCTTATTTACAATTTCCTAAAACATTTTAATAATAAAAAAACGATGGTTAATAAAATTCGGTATTCAGATGCATACTGATAAAAAAAAACAATGATAAAAACAGAGGTGACCCAAATATTAATATGCAAAGTTTGTCAAGGGAGACAAGTCACTGATGTTTCTCATTTTAAAAACATTTTTCCTATGAAAAGATATTTCACTGATGTTATATTTAGGGTGTGGGTTATAACAGTACAGTTCACGTTGTTATATTTCAAGTGTGGGTTATAGCAGTGCTGTTCACTGATGTTATATTTCATATGTGGATTATAGCAGTAATGTCCACTGATGTTATATTTCAGGTGTGGGTTATAGCAGTGCTGTTAGTGATGTTTTATTTCAGGGGTGGGTTATAGCAGTGCTGTTCACTGATGTTATATTTCAGGTGTGGGTTATAGCAGTACTGTTCACTGATGTTATATTTCAGGTGTGGGTTATAGCAGTGCTGTTACTGATGTTATATTTCAGGTGTGGGTTATAGCAGTGCTGTTACTGATGTTAAATTTCAGGTGTGGGTTATAGCAGTGCTGTTACTGATGTTATATTTCAGGTGTGGGTTATAGCAGTGCTGTTACTGATGTTAAATTTCAGGTGTGGGTTATAGCAGTGCTGTTACTGATGTTAAATTTCAGGTGTGGGTTACAGCAGTGCTGTTACTCAGTCGAAGACACAGAAAGATGCCTCATCACTTCCTCATCTGTCTAGTGTTTGCTCAGGTGAGTCATTGCTGTGCTTTTATCATGAGTTGTTGCCATGGTTTGATCATGATTTGTTGCCATAATTTGATCATGAGTTGTTGCATGATTTTGCCATGAGTGGTTTCCATGATTTTGCCATTATTTGATCATGAGTCTTTGCCATGATTTGATCATAAGTCTTTACCATGATTTGGTCATGAACAGGATTGTAACATTATTTTAGAAGTCACTCACCCTGTAGGACTAGTAGATGGAAAAAGCTACTCGCCCTTAACAACTTTCCACTTGCCCTTATCTAAATGCAATTTACGTGTCACATTGAATTCAAAACTATACATTCTTTCCATGAATGTTACCTCTTTTATTTATTATTGTTGGTCATGTTCCTTCTGTTGGAACTTTCTTTTATTAGCCTGTCAAATCGCATGTGCCTTATCAGATTCTTGTTTCTTGTCATCGCCCTCTCCAATTTTTGAAGAAAAAAAATATCAGTGTATTTACCATATCGCGCCGGTGTCAATGTAAACAAATACACCAAGCGTGAACTTCAAACTGCTTACCAGGTACCTTTATTGTGGCATATATTATTGACTTTTACGCGAAGAAACACTATGAAACTCGGTTTACCATTATTGCTTAGCAACGGACAAGCACTTGCGAATCCCACTTCCGTTTAATTTCTATCTTTAATATTGCAGTCGTTTTCTTACTCAAAAAGTTTTAAACATGCGTTTATTTTATTTTTACTGTAAAACGTCACTCACCCTGTCGCACTAGTACATCTGAATTCTTCCTCACCCGGACAGCGAGTGGGCTAGTGGAATTTTACACCCCAGATGAGTTGTTGCCATGATTTGGGCATGAGTTGTTGCCATGATTTGATCATGAATTGTTGCCATGGTTTGGTCATGAGTTGTTGCCATGATTTGGTCATGAGTTGTTGCCATGATTTGGTCATGAGTTATTGCCATGATTTGGTCATGAGTTGTTGCCATGATTTGGTCATGAGTTGTTGCCATGATTTGGTTATGAGTCATTGCAATGATTTAATAATGAGATGTTGCTATGATTTGGTCATGAGTTGTTGCCATGATTGGGTCATGAGTTGTTGCCATGATTTGGTCATGAGTTGTTGCCATGATTTGGTAATGTGTTGTTGCCATGATTTGTGCATGAGTTGTTGCCATGATTTGATCATGAATTGTTGCCATGATTTGGTCATGAGTTGTTGCCATGATTTGGTCATGAGTTGTTGCCATGATTTGGTCATGAGTTGTTGCCATGATTTGGTTATGAGTCATTGCCATGATTTAATAATGAGATGTTGCTATGATTTGGTCATGAGTTGTTGCCATGATTGGGTCATGAGTTGTTGCCATGATTTGGTCATGAGTTGTTGCCATGATTTGGTCATGAGTTATTGCCATGATTTGGTCATGAGTTGTTGCCATGATTTGGTTATGAGTCATTGCCATGATTTAATAAAGAGATGTTGCTATGATTTGGTCATGAGTTGTTGCCATGATTGGGTCATGAGTTGTTGCCATGATTTGGTCATGAGTTTCTGCCTTGATTTGGTCAGGAGTTGTTGCCATGATTTGGTCATGCGTTTTGCCATGATTTGGTCATAAGTTGAACCCATGATTTGGTCATAAGTTGTAGCCATGGTTTTGTTACAAGTTTTTACACAGTGTACATGTATACACATCTCTGTCTATGGTATGGATGACAGTGTTAGCAGTATGGTTCTGGAGGAAACCAGTGAACCCCAGGAAACCCCAGGTACCTAATGTCCAAGTTGAAGATGGGAGTAGACATTTTAAGTATTACATATTACAGGATACAGAAGTAGTTATTTCTAGATCTTTCCATCGATCATTTTGATTACCAATTATTTCTTGACAGTTCATACTAAATGATTTTTCACAAACAGAAATATAATAAAACAAAATCTACCAAAGTTGTTTATGAAAGTATTGTCATTATGCCTATCGTTATGCCTATCATTATGCCTATATTTCAGTCTGTGGCGTGTATCGGGATGATCATATATGATGGTTTGGATACCAATGTCGTATGGCAGCACTATTTACAGTTCGTCATACTGCTGGTGGGCGTGCTGTCTACACGATGTTTCGCGGCCGTTCTCTCAGTTGTCCTCTATTTACTACACTGTAGGAGTCTCTGCTTCGTGCTACGCATTAAAGTCTGGATGTACTTCTTTGGTTTTGGGTATGTGTAATACTTAGATTTTAGCTCTGCTTTTTCGATAGAAAAAAAGGGCTATTGTCATCACTTGATCGCCCTCTGCATCGCTGGGTCATCTTCGTCCCGGTTAAAGTTATGTATGTAAGCTTGAATGTCCGAACCTACTTTACATAATGGATTGAAACTTCACACATGCGTTTGGCATCATTAGACAACATCATACAGCCAGGTTCTATAACTCATACTTTAACAAAATTATTGCCCCTGTTATACTGGAATATTTGTTTAAAGTTTGTATGTACCGTAAGCTTGTATTTCAGAAACTGCTTTATACAATGGTTGTAATTATACACATGTATTCGGCATCATTAGACAACATCATACAACCAGGTTCTATAACTCATGCTTTTATTTTAACAAAATTATGGCCCATTTTATACTTAAAAAATCTGCTTAACAAGTGCATTACTTCTGTTATGCAATTAAGCAAAATAATGCCCGTCAATATAGTTTCCCCATAAATAAACAAGGCCTGGGAAGTCAAGCATCTGCACCAACCAATGGCGTTGCTTGTTATAATGTATATTATAAAAACTGCGAAAACAGTAAGAGATATCAGTAAGATCATTTTATCTGCAAAGCATGTAAGAGTTACCAGTACACTGTCTTTGAGTTACCAGTGTCTTTTTTTTTAGCTCATTTGGTTTTTTGACAAAAGAATTCTATCGTCTATGTCTTTGTTTGAATGGTTTGTCATCGATAAGGTCTATTCGGTGTTTGATATGGTCGCAATGTTATATATGTCGGTGTCGCTTCTCGAAAATATATTTATGTGTTTTTGAAGTAGAAATGTTGACTATTATTTCTTTGTTCGTTCCGTATTGAAAGTTAACCAATCGCGGCCGATGCACCACCCCTATGGAGCCTCCATAGTATTATTATGGAAGATGAAAATCATAAGACCATCTGTGTCCCCTTGTTAAAGTTTTGGTTGTAAGCTTGTGTAATGGAAACTACTTCCCATAATGGATTGACTTTCACACACGTATTTGGCATCATTAGACAACATCATTGAGCCAGGTTCTATAACTCGGTACTCTCTTTTTAACAAAATAAGTCTCCCTTTATAATTTGGAAAAAAGTGTCTGAGAGGAACTACGGAACCTCTGCTGGTCAGCTGGGCGAACAAATGTACATATGGACAGCATCACTTAGTTGTAGGGGAGATCATCTTTGCAGCAGGGTAGCCTAGTCTGGGTATATTTGTTTCATCAGACTAAGGTACTGTTGTTGTAGATGATTGAGGTATCATTACTGCTAGGTGTTACTAATTATGCCTTCAGTGATCATACTGCTGATTTGTTGGATTCCCATACGTAGAGTAAATAGCAAAGGGCCCGCTATACTTACACGAATGATGTATAACTAACGATGCTTTGTAACTCGCACATGTGCCTTTCACAGCTTGTATGTCATTTGAAAACCTTGAATTACCTGGTACTATAGATTTTAGCCTTGTTTTAGAATACCTGAAAGAAATCAGACTTCATAAATAATTATAATAATCAGACTTTATAAATAATTATAATAATCAGACTTTATAAATAATTATAATAATCAGACTTTATAAATAATTATAATAATCAGACTTCATAAATAATTATAATAATCAGACTTTATAAATAATTATAATATGTTCTTATATATATTTACTTAGTTTATGCACCCGTTGAAGGGCATTTGTTGGTTTACATATATACATAGTTTATATTACTTACATATCATCCCTTATTTGTAAATAGTTTTATCTTTATATATTTACATTAATTTTTTAATTACTACTTCGAGGGCTGGCGTGGCGCAGTCGGTGGCGCGGCTGATTTGTAACCGGAGGCCCCGGGTTCAATCCTCCGTGGTGCCACTGAGTTCCGTCGGTGTGTTCTTGGGCAAGACACTTTCCCTTAGCCTCCAACGTCGGATGGGGACGTAAACCGGGCGGTCCCGTGTATCGGTCTATCCTCCGAGCACGTTAAAGAACCATAGGAATCTATTCGATAATAAGAGTAGGGCAGGTTCCCGGATTCCTATGTATCCTTCCCCTCTATCTGGGGCGGCTCTAAATAACCTATACTGTGATGATGAGCCGTTAAACATCATTCAATTCATCTTTCATCAGTTTTTGCGCACAATATGACCTATTTATGTGTTGACGTGCCGTAAAACAACATTCATTCATTTGAATTACCTGAGGTCCATTTTTTGGGCACACTGGCAGGTTTACTACATTTTGCAGACAAATACAACACAATGTATTGAACAATTCTGTTGCATATTTATTTATCCTGCAACTAATGTTTCTACTGTACAAATCGAGTATACATATCTTTTCTGCCCAAATGCTGTATTATGCTGCTATTATTCGATGACTTAAAAAGTCAGGAATCAGTCATTTGAACTACAAATATATACAATATTTTTTACGCTTATCAATTTAGAAATGCAATAGCTTATCAAAAGTATTTCGCATTTACTATATATATAAATATACTTAAACGCCGAAAACATTTTTTGCCAAAGTTACTTCCTCTGACTTGCCAAAATACAGCTCAAATGTTAAGTTACTAACCATGTAATTCTTATTTATTACTCTGCACTGATTGGTTGGGATCAGTATATATATAAGGTCATCAGAAATCACTCCTTTTATCATTTGGTTAAAGTTGTGTATCAATGCTTGTGTCTCGGAACTGACGAGGGTCTAGACCGACCGGCTGTGCCTCTTGCTTTAATTTAAACTTTTCTGTATTATCGTGATTATGAAACTTAAACTTTGATTATAAATAACTTTTTTGTTAAAAAAAAAAAGTTTTTTCCTCAATACTAATGAATATATACCGTATACACTACTCAACTTTTATAATCGGTCACTTTTCAAAGAATTATATATTTTTTAATAATTCAGATTTTCATTTGAAATTTTAACTGGCGTCGTTTAACAAATATCGCTAACGATTTATAAAACTAAATCTCCCTTGATTGGACTAAAACCGTGTTGATAAACTTAATAAAATATTGGTATGTGTTTCGGTGATTTCCGATTATAAAAGTTGAGTAGTGTATATATATCTATTTTACTGGATCAGCTGTCATTGATCACTATTATTTGCAGGTTTCCCGTAGTGTGTACAGGCCTGTTGTTAGTGTTTGGCTCGCATCATATGCACAACGAGATAGATCCCTCGTTCCACTATGGAAAGGAACAGGTAAAGCAATACCCATAAAATGTGAAATAAAGGCAGATCTAGGTTTCTATAATTTTGGTTTGGGATTTCTTATAGCATTATGCATTTTATTCATACTTCACCCCTGCCCCCCATGCCTTTTTTTTTTACTTTTTTTTTTTTACATATTTCTGTGTTCTTTTGCTCAATTCTTACACATATAGCTATGTTGCTCCCCGCCCGCCTCCCAACGCCCTCCACCCCGCACCCCCCAACTCGAAACTCTTTTTGTGTTTTTGGTCAATTCTTACACATAAAGCTATGTTGACACCCCTGCCGCCCCGCCCCCAACCCCACCCCCACATTGTTTTAGCCTTGTTTTCTGATGGTATATACTGGCTATATAATTTATTATTCTCTGAAAAATCTAATAGTCGAGCAGCGCTGTTCTCCGACAGCTCTTGTTTTTAGCTCGAATGATCAGAGATCAGCAGAGCTTATGCCGTGGTGCGGCATCCGTCCGTCCGTCTGTCCGTCCGTCCGTCCGTCTGTCCATAAACTTTTATTTGTAGCGACTACTCCTCTGAAACTACTGGATGGATATTCATGAAACTTTACAGAAATGTTGCCCATGAAGTCTAGTTGATCCTAGCAAAAATTCATGTTGATACGAAATCCAAGATGGCCACCACAGCTAAAAATAGTTTTTTAAAAAATAAGTTTGTAGCGACTACTTCTTGAAAACTATAAGTGATATTGATATGGGACTTTTTCTAAAATGATCAGCAAGACATGATGTTGATCCTTGTCAAAAATCATTTTGATTCGACGTTAAACATGGCTGCCAGTGGTAAAACTTGTAGCGACTACTCCTCTGAAACTACTTGGCAGATTTTCATGAAACTTTACAGGAATGTTGCTCTTAATGTCTAATTGATCCTAGCAAAATTTCAGGTCGGCCGGAAATTCAAGATGGCCGCCATGGCTTAAAATAGATTTTCAAAATACAAGTTTGTAGCGACTACTTCTTGAAAACTATAAGTGATATTGATATGGGACTTTTTCTAAAATGATCAGCATGACATGATGTTGATCCTTGTCAAAAATCGTTTTGATTCGAAGTTAAACATCGCAGTCAGCGGCCATCTTTGTTTACATAGAGTTATATAATGAAAACTTGTAGCGACTACTCCTCTGAAACTACTTGACGGATTTTCATGAAACTTCACAGGAATGTTGCTCTTGATGTCTAATTTATCCTAGCAAAATTTCAGGTCGGCCGGAAATTCAAGATGGCCGCCACGGCTAAAAATAAATTACTACTTCCTGAAATCAAAATCAATCAGTAGAGCTTCAAGGTCATTGACCTCTTGTTTTAAATTATTTCCTTTATGAAAAGGTTTGACCTGGCACTTAACCTTGCCAACGACTGGCGTATTGGCTAGGCGCTGGTCTTGTTATATTGATGCTGTAATTCAGAACATTCAGATAACCTATACTGTGTTGCAGTGCCATACAACTTGATTCATTTCTTTCTTGGTCACCTTCAGAATAAAAGTTGACAGAATTTTTTTTCGTGAAAATTATATGAAAATGTGTTTGTTTTTAAAAAAACAGAACTTTTGTGAATTTATTCACTTTTCAGGGCAGGAACATTAATTTCTGAGTTACTTATCCTAGATAATATTTAAATAGATAGGTATATTGGTAAAGAATTTATCTGAATTTCTACTCATTCTGCATCGATGAGCACTCG
The DNA here is from genome assembly GCA_037043455.1 of Cyrtodaria siliqua. Taxonomy (NCBI): domain Eukaryota; kingdom Metazoa; phylum Mollusca; class Bivalvia; order Adapedonta; family Hiatellidae; genus Cyrtodaria; species Cyrtodaria siliqua. Next base: position 54,583 of record JAWPHD010014482.1, read on the forward strand.
ACATGGCGACAAGACATGCAGATTTTCGTACCCTGCTTTTTAAAATTATATGAACTCCTATTATATAAATATTGTATGAAAGGTTGTATTGTATACCTTCCCCTCTCTCCGCTGCGGGTTTGAATCCCACTGGGAGCTCGACTTGTAAGTGAGGAAGTGTCGATTCTTACGGATGGCGGGAGATGTACAGTACTGGTACTACCCAGGAAAGGTTGGTAGTTTGCCTCCAACACAAAAAAAAATTACCGTCACGTATAACCTGACATGTGTTGAAAATGACGTAAAACACCAAACAAACAAACAAACATACGAGAATGCAGTATATTTTTAATATATATGGCAAACTTGTTTAATAGTATGTAATCAACATGTTATAAAAAAGGTAGAGAATTATGGACGTTATTTTAATATTCCAGGCCATTCTGTCGGTGGTAGTGTTGAGCGTGTGTTCTGTTATCAACATCACTTGTCTGGTTTTGCGCCAGAGAAATTCCCAGCTTCTCAAAAGTCGAGATACCAAGGTCAAATCAAGGTCACATAAACATAACAACGGGGTCAATACCGCAGAAGAAGACGAAGCGTCGTTGAAAGAGAAACTGTTACCTGGTATGTAGATAGTCTATGCAGAAAAAAGAATTTCAATTTCGAGGAAATAAACTTTTAAATCTGGTTACTTGTAAATAGTAATGTAAAAGTCATGTTTAGGTTTCGGTAACTTACTTTTAATTTTAAAGAAAATAAAATGCCAAATTCCATACACCAGCTTTAACCCATTTGTTGGGTTTATAAAGTAGTGCATAAATATGTTAATTTAGCAATATCTGTAATTGTACAAGCGCTAAATGATTTTTGAGAAGGTCACTCGTGGCGTGGAAGATGATTAAAAAGCAAAAAACTGCTGTGATAGTCTGTTTGTGACAGTTGACGTTTATATACCATTTATTGCAGTATTTTAATTTTAGCAAAATTGTGAAATCTCTCTGGCGAGGTTGTTTTTTTCATTCTGCTCTCGGGGTGGAGGTGGATAACCCGTTTGAATCCAAATCCAGCGATTGCATGTTCGAACCTCGCTGGCACCACTGGGCTACTTCAGTGCGTTCTTAGGCAAGCCATTTCTGCCAGCCTCGTCTTTTGGATGGTAACCGGGCGGCCCCTTTTATCAGAGTTTGTAAATCAAGCTCATTTAAGAACCATAGGAATCTATTCAATAGTAAGAATAGAGCAGGGTTCCTGGATTCTTATGTATCCTCCCCTCTCAGATCTGGGGTGGCTCTATACAACTCTTACAATGTGCTGATGAGTCATTGAACAACAATTCAGTTCAGTTGTGCTCTCTAAGTAAAAATGAAACACAAAAATGAGTCTTTTAAATTGGTTTCTGTTTTGAAATTTTGTTCACTGCCAAAAAAATAATAAAGTAATTAATCCTTCCTGCGCTTTGTTACAGACGAACCTGTCTCGGAGACACCGAGTCGTACACGGAGTAACAGCAACACCAAGCTTCTCAGTAAAAAAGGAGAAGGGGGCGGGGGAGCCAGTGGGGGCGACGACAATAACAAATATCGATCTACGTCATGCTCCAACTGTACGGAAGACTGTGATGCAAAACCGTTAAAAAAAACTGGTAAGCAATTACGCTTCATTAGTACAGATACATGTATTGGGTTGATAAATGTAGTGTGTCTTTTGGGATTGCTTGATAAAGTGTTTTTTTTTAAGAAATAAAATATTTCCAGAAAGTTATGATGTGCAAGATCATTGACCTGGTGGAGTGGACCTGAAATCAAATGTTATTGCACATGGTGTCTTATGGATTTAATGTATCAGACCATATGTTGACAGGTTGAAAAAAATAAAAAGTAAGGCATTTATGATTATCAACATCAAAACTGCATCACCAGGTAGCTTTGTCCTATTTTTGATAAATTTAAATGTTTACATAATTTTTCATAAACAACGCTTCTTTTCTTTTTCGTTGTTATTGTTGCATATTAAGTTTTAAATATATTATTGTTGCAATATAATCAACAATTAATAAAATACATAAACAATTTGCTTTGAACTATTCAAAAAATTGTTAATAATGATGCCAGTTATGTAGAACAATTATGTCAAAAGTTTTAGAATATTCAAGATTGATACGTATTTCTTTAAATAGTTTTAAGTCATCATTCATTTATTACAGTTTTAATATTCTTGCATACCGGATAAGGCTATCCATGTTTTACATGGGGGATGGAAAGTTGTTTATGGGTAAAGATAAAGTCACGCGCGCACCAACTGCTGGTATGCAGGAAAACATGCAAAACGTTAGTAGCTGGCAAAAGATCCTCAGTTCCGATAAAAACACTCGTGTTGGAATTCCCTATCATCACCGGATACCCATGAAATATTCTTATATTTCTTATCCAGAATTGATCTGAATTGGTTATCCATGTAGGTACAAACATGGTAGGTCAACTGTCATATTGTAACAAATGTTGCGGAACACTCATTTCCATTGTACAAGTTGTTTGTACCTACATCATGTGACCAATACAATCCACAAGAGGTCTCTTCTGGATTAAGTATATTCTTGAATATGGTAAATGATTTATTGCGACAGAGTTTGTTTTGTCCATAATATTATTGTTTCTTCAGTTACAGTGAGACAAAACAGTTCTAACATAGAAGACATTGTTCCTTTCCCAAGTGATATGCAGAGGGCTTTGCCACGCACGGAGAGTAGCACGAGCTCTGCAAGCTCGGACTCGTTCACAGACACAATCAACGAACAGTCGTGTCTCAATGGCACGTGCAGCTATCAGCAACGACGCCGGTGTGCGGGGCTACTGAGGTGTTACCATGCCACAAATAATGTAATACAGGTGATAAACTGTTGTAAATGATTTATTGTCTGTTTGATATAGAAAAGTGGATAATTGGAAGTATCTAGAAAGGTGTAAAGAACAACACAGTCTCTTGTTACATAGTATTACGGTCAGATGGTCTCTTATCATGTCTACCTTAGTGGCAGTTATAGCAACTTAAGCAGTTTGTCTGAAGTCATTACTTCTTGGTAGATGGCCCTGTATACGTTTGAGGGTTGTTGCCTTTATTTATTTATTTAGTGAAATGTGTTTAGTTTTATCAGGAAAAAAATAAGCACGTGTTATAATTCCACAAAGGTCCAGACTCGGCAAGTTAGTCCTTTTGTTTTTTTTGTTTGAGTGGTGTTTTACGTAATTTTTAGCACATCTTTGGCCATATATGACGGTTTCTATCTTTGTGCTAGAGGCAGACCTAGGGTACAGAGATACTAGCATACGGATTGGAAATTCCAACTATTTCAATCCAAACTGAGGCTCTGATTGCTGGTTAAAGGGACACTGTCCGTAAGTAAGCAGATCGGGAGCATAACCAAATAACTGTCTGACTTTTATTCAGTGAAATATATACATGAAAACATGAGCATAGACACTAAAAAGTCTGTAGTAATACATTCGTGAGCTTGAAAAAAAAAAAGCTTAAATTATTATTTGTAAATAAAGTGGGACCCACCGTATTTACCTTTTCTGCCATCACGTGACTTCCATTAGCGCATTAGGTTTTGACAATAGTATTTAGAGCGTAATATGTATAGCCCGCTTAGCTCAGTTGGGAGCTAGGTCGACCACTTTACGTTCACTATTATTACCGCGAGTGTAATTTTAGTTTGGGCTGCGAGTTCAAACGACCGAAATGGTTTCTCTTTTTTTTTGTACGCGATTGAATTCCGTCAAACAATCCTGCTTTAATTAGTAAATATTCAGTAATGTTTGGTGTGTAATGTGTGCGAACATAATTAGTGTGTGTTTTATAAGCTAAAAGTTACGGACAGTGTCCCTTTAATAGCAAAAGTACACTTATGTAGAAGAAAATAAAAGAGGTGTAAATTTGCGGACAGCTGTAATTATGTTGTCTTAAATATGTTCCAGGTACCAAGTGAGGGTGATATAAAAGTTCCCAAGACCCGACTCAAGGATGAATATCAGACAGATAGGTTTATTATCTTGTTACTGGTCCTACAGATATCCATGTTTGTTGTGAGTATATTTTCTGATTGCTACTGGTTCTGCAGATGTTCATGTTAAGGTCCTATGGGACAGAAAAACCCTTAAAGCTTCCACGGACACCTACTATAACCACCAAGGCCATGAACTGCTGAATGAACAGGCGAATGAATGTTTAAGGTATCAAATGTGGGGAATTCTGTCCATTCATCCAAAACAATTGTGTCTCTAATTTTGAAAGTACTGAAGGGAATTTAATGCAGTTTCACACAAATGTTAATGAGAAAGTATGTCACACGCAAGTATCAGGGCCCTGTTTTATTAAACATCTTACGATAAGTCTCACATTTTAAAATCGTTCACTTTTTTCGCCTAAGAGTTCAATGTAGACAATTATGTTTGCACGTAGTGCAGAAATATCACATGTATAAGAAAATGAAATGAAATCACGTTTATTTGAAAAGTGTAATATATAGTGAAGCATTTAAGAAATTGATTTACGATCAAAATGGTCGTAAGTTGTTTCATAAAACGGGGCCCAGGTCCATACCACACTCAAAGGTCAAGGTCATTCTTGTGGGTCAAATGAGTCAAATTGTCACTCAGCCATAACTTTGAAAGTACAGAAGCGAATTTCGCACAAATGTTAATGAGAAGGTGTGACACATAATAATTAGGTCCATACCCCAAAGGTCAAGGTCATACTTGGAGGTCAATTTAGTCAAATGTGGAAGTCACACTCGATGAGAAGGTGTGTCACACTCAAAAATCAAAGAACAACGTTAAACTTGCAGGCCAAAGGTCAAATACATCATATATTCATTAAATGAGAAGATGTGTCAATAATCAGGTCCATACCTTACTCAAAGGTCAAGGTCACACTTGGGGGTCAGATTTGCCAAATTATCTCCCAGCTATAACTTAGAAAGTAGTTAAGGGAGTTTCATAAAACTTCACACATATGTTAATGAGAAGGTGTGACACACGCAATAAACCTCAAAGGTCAAGGTCACACTCTGGAATTTCATGAAACTTCACACAAATGTTAATGAGAAGGTGTGACACACGCAATAAACCTCAAAGGTCACGGTCACACTCTGGAATTTCATGAAACTTCACACAAATGTTAATGAAAAGGTGTGACACACGCAATAAACCTCAAAGGTCAAGGTCACACTCTGGAATTTCATGAAACTTCACACAAATGTTAATCTCAATGAGAAGGTGTGTCTTGTGCAAAAATCAAAGACCAAGGTCACACTTTCAGGTCAAAGGTCACATGCATCAAGTTCATATTGCAGCCATAACTTTGAAGGTACTGACGGGAATTTCATGAACCTTAACACAAATAGTGCGTCACACACAAGAATCAGGTTTGTACCTCAAAGGTCAAGGTCACACTTGGAGTTTAAAACCTGTGTCAGTAAAACAGTTATATACATGTACATGACTTTGTCGGTCAGTGTGATATTATACTGTTCATGCCTTACATTTAGGAACATTCCATTTAACCATAACCGAGACCCCAGGAAGACAGTTTAATAAACGTCTGTAGGTGAACACTGTTTTCTGAAATTTGGTTCTTTAAATTCAATTTTGCATATATGGGTGGGTGTTCAATTTCAAAAGTGCCTTCCTGGGATCCCATGTATGTTTTAATGGAATTACCCTTATAAATCCTTGTCACCAAGACTATGTGTTTGTTGTTCTATATTCAATACTTTATAGTGTATTTTTTATTTCAGGGCCTGTTCCTGTGTACTTGGAGATTATTTAACAAAGCCTTGTCTGGCATTTATGTGGAGATAGAATTTCTAGATGGTTTCTTCAACTATGGTCAGGTAATACAATTATGCATTTAAACAGTTTATATTATGTGATACATCCACCTAAACATTAGGGTCAAAGGTAAAAAGTTCCATGCAAGAAATAAGCAACTGTTAATACATTCCTACATATAGTGAAAACAATATTATTATTTTTTAAGCAAGATCAAAAATTATAAAGGTTTTCATAAGAAGCAACTTTATTGGACATATTCTCAACACAAAAAAAGGAGTATATACTGCCACAACAAATATCAACGTAGTCATCTCGCTTATCAGCACCAATCTTTATAGGTTGAATAGGTGGCCAAGGGGTCTATTTTGTTGCTTTTTAGCTCGGCAAATGTTCGGTTTTTGGTGTCCGAAGGCTGTAGGTTTGAATCTGCTTAATTGAATAGATTGAATGTTGTCGACCGGCTCATGATAGGTTGTTTAGAGCTATCCCAGTGAGAGGAGAAGGATACATAGGAATCCGGGAACCGGCCCTACTCTTACTAACAAATAGATTCATATGGTTCGTTAACATGCTCAGAGTATAGACTGTTAACATGCTCAGAGTATAGACTCGGATAGACGGGACTGCCCTGGTTTA